>JAMQGT020013981.1:0-15690 GCA_024447675.2 Pterophyllum scalare
AAAAAAAGAGGTAAATCAAACACATGTTCACATACAATATGCTTCTGATAATAATTAAGCTTTTAACTGGCTTGAAAATTATGGTGAGATTTCTCAAGGTGACATTCAATTTATCCAGTTAGGGAAATAATGTACTCTTGAGCTGAATCCCTAAGAACAGTTTAGACCAGTGTACAGGCGTGGCTGCTCATGTTTACAGCTCTGAATTAGAGGCTGTGCAGAGCAGAATCTAATGGAGCACCAGATAAGACGGGGAGCGCAGGCGCAGGTCAGGTTATTGATTTAAGGACTCGGCAAACATGCTGACAGTCTGTAACGTGTTGATTTAAAACCAAGCCGACAGTAAGGTATCCTCGACTTTTGTTGCATTAATTTAATTTCTAGTGTACCACTATATGCCTTGTAAATGTAGTGTATTTTAAATTTTCTGCAGTGTAAGATGTCTCAACGCAAGGACCCACAATCCCCTAAATCTCAACTCAGAGGATGGAGCATGATGATTTTCCACACTGTCATCATTCTTCAACTGACAGACATCAGTGGAGGTAATGTGTCCACAAAATTAATGACAAAGGCCAATGTGGGAGAAATATTTTTGATATGCACACCTGGGATACACATAATGTAGACACAAGACTAAATGTAAGATGGAGATTGTGCCACAGAGGAGTGAAAATTGAATTACATACATACATACATAGATGCGTGGAATTTTTATAGGGAACAGTAGGAAAGATTTCCTGATGTGTTCTTTATGGCAGTGGGGGTTGAATCAGTCTGAGGGAAAAGGAGCTCTGCTGCCTCAGCAGTGTGGAGTGGAGTGGAGTGGAGTGGAGTGGGTGAGGTGGGTTGTCCATGATGGACAGCAGTTTGTTCAGAGATCTCCTGCCCTCACTGATTCAAACCCCTTCAGGTTTCGGCCAATCCGGCCAAAAGGCCAGCTCAGGATGACGATATCAGCAGTTACAGTTTAACCACAGTTGGCAGTGCCAGTGTTTAAATAAGCAGGTCCGTGCACTGCTAAGAGTAAAAGTGAAAGTGTCCCTATTGTTGAGTCAGTTCATTTTATTGCATGTGGACTTTAGGAGGTCCCTAAGATAGCAGCTCATCTTGATAAAGACTGGATGATACTTTAATCAAAGAGGGAAGAGTGACGGTTTATCATTAACTTTGATTTTTCAGAGAACAGTTAATAATTACAATAAATTTAAGTGCTGTTTTCTTTATCAAATATGATTATGATTATGAATTACAGATTTGTTTCTTAGTTACAAAATTGGCTGATTGGCATTCAACTGAAAATTCACAACTACGTATTACTTACTTAGTCCTCTTCATCCCTTTTGGGACCAAAGGCAGCTTACTTCCTGTGGTTTCCATAACAAGGTATTGTTCTATGGAGTAGGGTTGTTAGCTCTACGTCCAACCTCCGACCTGGAGGAATCAAAATTCAGCATCAGCTGGATTTGGCAGATACTGCACGTTTGGACACAGTCACCCGTTCATATTATTAGGGAATATGTCCAAACATTTGACTGGTACTCTATGTCTAAATGATCAGTAGCATGTGTATGTATAGTGTAAGATGTCTCAACGCAAGGACCCACAATCCTGTAAATCTCAGCTCAGAGGATGGAGCACGATGATTTTTCCACACTGCCATCATCATGTTTCCTTTTTAAAGTTAACACGAGTTTCTATTTTCTAATAAACGAAAAAAAAATTTCTTCCTCAGGTGAATCTTCGGCAAACAGTCAGCATCGAATGCTGGCAGTAATTGGTCACACTCAAAGCGTCACCTTGCCATGCAGCGTCAGACCTGCCACTGATGTCGTGGACGAGATGGTGGAGTGGTCGAGATCTGACCTCACTCCCAGATTTGTGCATGTGAGGCGATCCGGTGAAGACCACCTGGTTGACCAAAACCCATCGTACAAGGGGAGAACGTCGATGTCTGTTGATAGACTGAAAATGGGCGATGTATCACTGAAGCTCACCAAAGTGAGACTGTCAGATGAAGGAACATACAGGTGCTTCATTCCCAGACTAAATACAGATTTTAGTGTTGAACTTGTTGTTGGTAAGTGGACACGCTACAGATTGTTGCTACAGTCAGAAATTTGATTATTATTTTTCGTCAGTTTATGTTAAAATTTTATGTTTCATCAGAAACTGATATTCAGATAACCAAAGTCAGTCCTGGAGTGCTGGGATGTAAATCAGAAGGCTGGTATCCAGAGCCTGAGTTGTTTTGGCTGGAGCGTGAGCGAAAGCTGCTCTCTGCCGTATCTAAAGAGACATTCAGAGGTCCTGACGACCTCTTTACCCTCAGCAGCCGATTGACTCTGTACAAGGGACACAGCAACAACTTCACCTGTATGATCCAACAGAACAACCAGCATAGAGAGGCTACCATCCATGTTCCAGGTGAAGTCCCAGTATTTATTATTGTTGCGATCCATATTTTAGCTACAAATAGGCTTTGTCACGTTATTTATAATCATTAATAATATCTCATGTGCTTTATCATTTCAGATGATTTCTTTGTGGAGTCATCTTCCTCAGCTAGAGCTGTCATTGGTTTGACTGCTGGCATCATGTTTATTGGTGTTGTTTTGTTTCTGGTGTGGAAATGGAGAAAAAACAAAATGGGTAAGAATCTAAACAGCAACAGAATGATCAGGGGAAAGAAACAAACTGCTTATGAGTTGTCCTGGTCCCAGTGTACTGAATTTTCTCTGTTTAGCGGAAGTTATATTCCAATTTGAATATATTTATGACGTTACTTTAAGTTTAGGTGACTTTAATGATTGCGTGATTGATGATTTGTTATACATCATGTCTAAAACCCTCAGTCAACAACACTCAGTGCTGTTGATCAAACAATGTAATATGTTGTCTGGTCTTTGTCTTTGTGAAACAAAAGGGACAAAATTTTTTGTGACTATTGCCATTTCTATCTGCACATAGAGACCAAAAACAGCTTCAGAAAAGATCCAGAAAAGGAAACTTTAATGGAGAACAAAGAGGGATCCACTACTTGTAATACTTCAGCAAATCCTGAGGAGCCAGTGGGTGGAGATCAACAACAAAAACCAAACCGCTACGCTAGTCAGCCTTCACATCTAGGAGGAACTGGAACAAACCAAGAGGATTTAGGTAGTACAGTGCTGCCTAAGATTGAGGTAAACCAGTCAGGAAATACTTCAGCAGATACTGAGGGGTCTGTGATTGGAGATCAACAACAAAAACCAAACCGCTACGCTACTCAGCCTTCATATCTAGGAGGAACTGGAACAAACCAAGAGGATTCTGGTAGTACAGTGCTGCCTAAGATTAAGGAAAACAAGTCAGGAAATACTTCAGCAGATACTGAGGGGTCTGTGGGTGGAGATCAACAACAAAAACCAAACCATGCTACTCAGCCTTCACTTTTAGGAGCAAATGGAACAAACCAAGAGGATTCTGGTAGTACAGTGCAACCTAAGATTGAGGAAAACAAGTCAGGAAATACTTCAGCAAATCCTGAGGAGCCAGTGGGTGGAGATCTACAACAAAAACCAAACCACGCTACTCAGCCTTCACTTTTAGGAGCAAATGGAACAAACCAAGAGGATTCTGGTAGTACAGTGCAACCTAAGATTGAGGAAAACAAGTCAGGAAATACTTCAGCAAATCCTGAGGAGCCAGTGGGTGGAGATCTACAACAAAAACCAAACCATGCTACTCAGCCTTCACTTTTAGGAGCAAATGGAACAAACCAAGAGGATTCTGGTAGTACAGTGCAACCTAAGATTGAGGAAAACAAGTCAGGAAATACTTCAGCAGATACTGAGGGGTCTGTGGGTGGAGATCAACAACAAAAACCAAACCACGCTACTCAGCCTTCACATCTAGGAGCAAATGGAACAAACCAAGAGGATTCTGGTAGTACAGTGCAACCTAAGATTGAGGAAAACCAGTCAGGAAATACTTCAGCAAATGATGACAGTACAGTGGGTGGAGATCCACACAAACACTCAACTGAATCAAGCGATGCAACAAGTGATCAAGGAGATCAGAATAATGACACCAATGATGTGATAACACAAACAACAAAAAATAAAACAGAGGAACCAAACAACAAAGACATGAGTCAAAATGATGAGGCAGCGGGAGGAGAGAAAAAGAAATGTCAGGATGGCATGGAGAAAGGCAGCGAGCCAAACCCCGCTACACAGCCTTCACATCAAGGAAGTGGAACAAACCAAGAGCCTTTGAGTAGTACAGTGCAGGCTAAGATTGAGGAAAACAAGTCAGGAAATACTTCAGCAAATGATCACGGTTCAGTGGGTGGAGATCCACAAAAACATTTACCTGAATCAACAGATGTAACAGGTGGTCTAGGAGCTCAGAATAATGACACCAATGAAGTGATAACACAAACAACAAAAAATAAAACAGCTGAATCAAATGACAATGAAATGAGTCATAGTGATCCAGCAGTCGGAGGAGAGACAGAGAAAGGGCAGGATGACACGGATAAAGGTAGTGTGCCAAAACCTGATACTCAGCCTTCGAGTAGTACAGTGCAGGCTAATAATGACAAAAACCAGTCAGGAAATACAGCAAATGATGATGGTTCAGTGGGTGGAGATCCACAAGGACATTCAACTGAATCAAGAGATGTAACAGGTGGTCTAGGAGATCAGAATAATGACACCAATGGAGTGATAGTCCAACAACAAGAAGAGTCTAGGCTGTAGGTAGCGCAAGTGCTGATTGGCTGACAAGTCTGGCTGTGTTTTGTCCTGAGTTCCGCTAGCTGCCAGTGGTCCATAGATCTCCTTCCCAGTTTAGGTTTTCTTTAGTTCAGTTATCTTCTTTGGTTCATGTATCTGTTCAGCCACAATAAAGGCTCAGATTTGTTAATTCACCTCCGCCTCCGTTCCTGCGTCCTGCATTTGGGTCCTCACCCAAGTGGTCGCCCACGGTGGTTGTTACGGTCAGCTCAGTAGTGACAAACTACTTTGGATACGGCCTTAATCTGGCAACAGACACTGTTCAGGTGGACGTGCAGCCCATAGCTCCCGATAATGTCCCAGCACACTGCACTACAAGCAGAAAATCATGTGGAGCCCAAACAGAAGCAACTGAACTTTTTTTTAACCAATTTCTAAAAATGTTATGTAAGAGTGCTGTCTTTTTCTTTTTAATTCTTTGCTGAATCAATATAATAACTGTATCAGGGTTATAAATCTAAGGATTACTGTAAGTCCTTCAGTCTTGTCTTCATTTTAAATATAGCCTGTTTACACCAGTTACTCTGCTATGTTGAAAACGTTATAGGAAGCACTAAACAAGTCTGCTTCTAAAATTATGGTCCTTGGTATAGACCAACAAGACTGTCAATTAGGGTGCAATTGCAAATATGCCATAACAAATAGGCTGCTGATCTTCTGGAGTCTAGGTGGATTTCAGACTATGGACCAGCAGATTCTGTTTTTTTATTTTATTTTTTTGCCTTTATAAATAGTGACAGAACCTTCAATCTTTTTTCTTTTATTTTCATTTTAATGATGCAGTTGAATTATGTAGGGGACTGCAGGTAGCAAAAAGCAAAGAAAAAAAAAAACCTGCAGTCATTATCAAAGGTTTTGGCAGTGGTGCAAATTTTGTGTTTCATTTTGCCAATTAAATTCTCATTTGATTATTTTGTACATATTTCTGATATAGTGGGGGGAAAAACCCCAATGACAAACATTTAACAAGTTTCAAAACTTTTATTTAAAAAATAAATCAAAATGTACTTTTGTTCTTGGTAACACAGCCAAAATATCTGGCCACAACTGTATTAGATATTGAATAAAATACTCTACTGTACTCTCTAAAATATTGATACAGACTACACTATTCAGCTCTAAAACAAGATAACAGAGACAAAGAGTTAGATAGCAACAATAATATCATACTTGATAGAGGTTTAAACCAATAAAGTGACATCATGAGTTTATTAACGAACACACAATCCCACAATCCCATATATTAAGTACACAAAATTATTTATTGTGTAACATGAACAAACATATGTAACATAAAAGACCTAAAATGTAATTCATGATTTTATGATTGTGTGAATTAGAACTGTAATATATGAGCCTCTCAAGGAAACTGTGTAACTTGCACTGGATCTGCAGACAGGCGCACACACAGACACAAAAACACAATAGAAACTAAAGCTTTGCAAAATCACAGATATCCAGCATGGACTTTGAAGTTAGGTATCACTGCACATTTATGTCTGAAACAAGAAAAACCAAAAGAAAAACAAAACTGTTTAGCTTCTCCGGGACTTTGCCCTAATGCTCAGGGCTTTTGAGTAAATTAAATTTACTTTTAAAATTCAGAAGGTGGAAACAAATAGTACAGAATTTCGGTCAAATAATGATGTCTGAGCAAGTTAAATTCACTAAAGAGGCCAATGGTTGCTGGTGGTGGTTTGCAATGATACAATACTTGTATTGTAATGTATTTACAATATTAAAAAAAATCTTATCCTGTAAGTGCTTCACATTTCCACTGCAGAAAATATTTCAATGTGCAACAACTACATTTTTAAAGGCTGCCTGAGGCCAAAAGGATTATTAGTCTTACCATCTCGACAGGTGAATAAATAACCTGCTCTGGAGAACTCAAATCTTCAGCTGCTTGGGGATTGTTCCTACTGTTCCTACTGTATTTAGATAAGAAAATATTTATTTGTCACAGGTATACAGAGTACATACATAAGTAATACATACATGAGTAAGTACATAAGTAGTAAAAAATATATAAATAAGAAGAGATAAAAATAAGTAATTCACACTATACATAGAATAATAGAATAATTTACATTTTGCAATAATGGTGCAGTTTAGGGCTTAGAGCTGAGCAGATGGATGGCTTGTGGGTAAAAACTCTTCTTCAGCCTTTCAATCTTAATCCTCAGGCAGCGGTAACACCGGCCTGATGGGAGCAGGGAGAAGAGAGAGTGTCCGGGGTGGCTGCCCTGTAAGGATCTTCATAGCCCTTAAGCTGCACTGCTCGTAAATGTTCTGCAGGTTGTGGAGGGTGGTTCTGATGGTCCGTTTAGCTTAACAACCCGCCCTTCTAAGGGCCATGAAGTCGTTTTTAATGCTGTTTCCCATCCAGGTTGTGATGCTCCCACGCATGATACTCTCGATGATGCAGGTGTAAAGGTTTCTGAGCACCTTGAGCTGCCTGAGAAGGTAGAGATGCTGTCTGGCCTTCTTCACAGTGATGTTAATGTGATGAGTCCAGGACAGGTCCTGTGAGATAGTCACTCCCAGGTATTTGAAAGTGTCCACTCTTTCCACCTCAGCACCACTGATGAGAAGTGGATGGTAGTCCCTCTGCTGCTTCCTGCTGAAGTCCACGATCAGTTCCTTTGTCTTGCTGACATTAAGTAGAAGATGGTTCTCCTGGCACCAGTTCTCCAGGCAGGAGACCTCCCTCCTTTAGGCTGTCTCTTCATTGTGGGAGATCAATCCCACAACAGCTGTGTTGTCAGCAACCTTCATGATGACATTGGACTCTGACGTGGCCTCACCGTTGTGGGTGTACAGCAAGTACAGCAGAAGGCTGAGCACACAGCACTGGGGGGGATCTGGTGTTGAAGGTGAGGGAGGATGAGGTGAGGTGACCCACTTGTACCACCTGTGATCTGCTGGTCAGGAAGCTGTAAACCTTTCCATACCCACTGTAACTACACAGGGATGGACCCAGGCCCAGGTCCAACTGCTTGGAGGGGACCATGGTCTTAAATGCTGAGCTGTACTCTCACATAGTTCCCCTTACCAGTATCTACGTGGGAAAGGATCTTGTGGAAGAGCAAGGTTATGGCATCATCTGTGGATCTGTCTGGCCGGTATGTGAACTGCAGTGGGTCGAGAGTGGTGGGCAGTGAGGATGTGATGAATGTCTTGATGAGCAGGGTGTGCAGCCGTCACCTCCAACAACTGGGGCTGCTGTGCAGGGCAACGCAGCTGATTTGAAAGCCTCTGACTCTGCAGAGAAGGATGAAGCAGGTGCAGGAGATTCTGGCTGTGATTTAGGTGAAGATGCAGGTTGCTCTGGTGGAGGATTTGAGGGTTGCCATAATGATGACACTAGGGACTTTAAAGACTGGTGAGGGGCTGCAGCGGGCTCTGAAGAGTGACGAGGGAGAGGGGCTGAAGCAGGCTCTGAAGAATGGTGAAGGACTGCAGCAGACTGAGGTGATGAAGGTTGTGGTGCTGCAGTAGACAGAGGTGGTGAGCAAGGTTTTTCTTCGTGGAGGACAGAGTTTGGTCCCGGGCTGTGGAGATATGGGATACTGGTAGCAGAATCTTTTCTTGATATTTTTCTACTGAGATTCTCTGTAATCAGGACAAGTTTACCTTTCAGCACCTGGGGTACCAAAAGGTCAAAATAATAAAGGGCATGTGTTACTCTCTCTTCCATGAACTCAGCTGCCATCCATTTTTTCTCCAAGAAGCCAGGGTGCAGCTGGCTCCACTCAACAAATTAACCACCAGACATTATAAAACCTGTGGAAGAGCTGTGCAGTCTTAGTGTGGGCTAGCTGGAGAGTGGTAACTTAAAGTGATGCCCTTTGTCTGAGTTCAGTGGTGTTTTGAGCTACTAATAAGTAGCCAGTGCCCACCCGTAGCAGTGGTGTTATGGTTTGGTTTGTTTGCCAAGAACCTTTTTTACTTTTCAGTATCCTTTAGATGTCCTTTGATGAAGCAGCCTAGCCATTTCTTATTCTCGTAAATCTGCTCTGCTTGGTTTGTTCTGTCTTCCAGAGTTGGTGTGGTTACTCTTACCCCCCTTCCCCCAACCATTTACTTACAAAAATAGCTTTACTTTCAGTGTTTACACATTTTTTTCTTTCAAATTTATGGATTATTTCATGATAAATCTCTGACCGATAAGTCCATGCTCCTTTATTACTTTAAGTTTTCACATTCAATTCAATTTTTTGCATATAGCACCAAATCACAGCAGTCACCTTAAGGCACTTTATAATGCAAGGTAAATACCCTACCCTAATAATTACACAGAAAACCCAACAGTCAAAACGACCTCTTATGAGCAAGCACTTGGTGACAGTGGGAAGGAAAAACACCCTTTTAACAGGAAGAATCCTCCTGCAGAACCAGGCCCAGGGAAGCTGGGGCTCAGGGGAAAGCGAGGGTTGATTAAAGGAGGTGAATGAAACACTCAGTGCATCTAGGGGGAGTGTTGGCCAAGGAGCAAAGAAGAGGTTTTTATCAGTATTTACAACTGGGAGGATGCTGGTTCAAATCCCAGACTGCTGCTGCCTGTCTTTACTCTCACTAGCACCACTGTGGGCCTTTGAGCAAGGCCCTCCAGTTGCTCCCAAGGTAACTTTCTAGCTACACCCTGCTCTGGATGTTGGGCTGTTTGTTTGATAAATGCAGAGACTGAATTTCACTGCATGTATTTGTGTTTGAAAATAAAAGTCATTCTACTCATGGAACCCCCAGCAGGTTAATTAAGCTATTGCTGCTAACTATAAGCATTTTCAAAAAGGAAAGTTTTAAGCCTGATCTAAAAAAAAATAGAGAGGCTGTCTTTCTCCTGAATCAAAATTGGAAGCTGGTTCCACAAAAGAGGCCAATCACTCCGCTAAACTCATCTTTCTCCATGTGTCAGTGAACAGTCAACAGGAGGTAACAGAAAGGGGAAAACTTAGAGGAAAGTAATCATGCTAAAGAATAAAAAAGTCAACAAAACAGTGGTCCTCTTTCACCATTATAAGCTTTATAAATTAACATGGCTTACAATGAAAGAATTTAATGATGAAGATATGAAAGCAACTGGTATCCACATCCCCTTTGCTCTGTAATAAAAATGTATTTATAACATATTCTTGCCATGTTCATTAATTCGGTGAAGCTAGGTCTTTGCAGATGAGATAAAAAATAAAGGACACATTGATATTTTCACAAAGCTTTATGTGGAATTCTCTAGTTGACACTGGATGGAGACATGGAGCTGAAGCAGCATATAAGTTCACTGTGAACAAACATAGACATTTTGTCACGTGGTTTGTGTATAAGAAGCTAAAATTACTCACGAGCATCTCTAGCATCTAAAAACACCACATACTGAGAAACTGAGAGGCCTTTTTTAAACTGTCAGCAGCCCTGTGGTTTTTAAACTGCTCTGTGTCTGACAGCATTTAACAACTGCAAACCAACCAAGTAAACTGAACACTGCAGAGGAGAAGAAGCATACAGTAAAGAAAACTGAAGTTGAAGTACTCATACAATATTTGCATTTGCATTTTATAGTACATCTCCTGTGACTGTCCAGTTTTTTTGCCGTTTCATTATTTAAATGTCAATACTTCCAGAACATTCTGTATCAGTCATTGATAAGTTAAAATATCAATAACACTTATTTCTGCCTGTCACCAAGTTTTCCAAAGTGAAATAATCCAATGACCGATAGAAACACAGCCACCATAAGAATGGTGAAAGTAGTCCTCAAGGTTAGGAGCACATAGATGGCAGGACAACAAGATGAGCACGTCTCTCCATAAAGATCTGCAAAGATAAAAATTGATAAAATTGATAAAAGTTGTGCTATACCCAAACTTATGCTAAAATAAATTAGCGCTATTAATGTATTATTTAAATAGTTTTACCTCCGACAGTCAGCAAGCTCTCTCGTGATTCGGTATCAAAGATCTTGCACTTGTAGAGTCCTTTATCAAACATGGAAACTTTGTGGATCGTCATCTCATCAGTGTAGCTGGTCCCAATGAAGAAGCCATCTTTATAGAAGTCAGCTGTGAGGTTCGAAGTCTTTGTCTTGTTTCTGCAGCGCAGAGTCACGTCGCTTCCCTCCATGACAGGGGCAACGGGACTCTCAAGGATCACAGAACCAGCTGAAAAACAAGATTTTTTCTCTCATGCAAAACAAAGACAACATTAAATAATAAGGGGTACATTTTTAGTTTAGTTTTAGTTAATTAAACTGATGACACTGTGTTCTACACTTCTAATGTTACAGTGACTTGACATACGTGAGGATGTGGCCTCTCTAAATGTTCAAATATTTACTCAACATAATTACTCTCAAAATATAGCTGCTATAATAAGGAAACTCCCTCATCAATATGCCACTCAATGTGTTGTCAATCATTTTTAACAGGACATAGCATTGCACAAATACTATGGCTCTGTACATATAAATGCATGAATGTAGTTATAAATGACCGCATCCGTATATTTATTTTTTAATCCTAAAGAATGTTTTTTTGAATGTTTCCATGAATTTGCCATTATCACTACTACTACTATTCCTATGGCTACTATAGCGTTTCTACTGATGTGAGAATAGTGGAAAGTGCGTTGGCCCATTTACTGTGTATGATTTCAGAAATATAGGTATGTGTTTTTAATAATATAGCCTTTGGTTTCGTTGTAACCTTTCACTTGGAATCACTTTATTGTGATATCGCAGTGAAACAAGGCCAACACACCTACAATGACAAGATGTACAGCTACATAATCTATGAAGCAAATATTTAATGCACAACATAACTTTGAAATTAAAAAAAGCTGAATTGACTCAGGTTATATCCTTTTTTCCATAAATAAATTAATTATTGCATAAGGGTGAATTAGAATACCTATATCTATCTGTCTAATATGACGCACTACAGCTACACATACAAATAAATCTATTAAAATATCTCTGAATAAAATATGAGTATATAACAGCCTGGTCACATGAATACATACAAGTGATAGTGATGTTGATACTCTTGCTTTCTTTCCTGCTTCAGTCTCACACCAGTATTCACCGCTGTCTGTTGAATAGGCTCGATGAATTGCACACAGCACCGTTGGTGACCTCTCATCACATACTGAAATGAAGTCCTCACGGTTTCTGATCCCTTTCAACTCAGAAGAGCCATCAAGACCCTCACAGTGAAGGAAGACGGACTCCAGTTCAAAGAACTGCAGTCTTCGGGACAATGCGGAATATGGCATCTTAACCAGAAAGGCAGAGGTCAAAATGTAATATACAGTATAAATATTGATCCAACTGTTTTCTTCATTACACACAAAATTGTAGACAAAGACGTGTGATTTAAGAGCAAAACTTGCTCAGCTACTTACCCCTGTTTTCCACATGCATGGCCAGCAGAATGAATACAAGCAACCCTGGAAAAATTAAACAAATTATCAACCAAAGAATTGGATCAATCAAATATAACAGGAGTTGAAGCGCACACGATCTCCTGCTGGAATATTTATTAAATTATAACATTTCGACCAGTCAGATCGAAATGTGAGATTCTGATATTCTGCACATTGTGGACATACTGAAATACCTGATGAGGATTAGATTGGCCAAAACACTGCAAATCAATAAATGTCCCATTTTAATTTTGGCCACTACAAAGTTCAAGTACAAGGAAATATGCAAAACCAGAAAACTCACACATCCTGAAGCAGATGACGGTAACCTTCATGTTATCCCACAACTGAAATACAGCCTGAATTCACAGCAGTCAGGTCTATTGCAGTAAGAAAACTTCCTCTTCCCTGTGCAGCAAGCAAAAGCTGGGGCCTCTTGACCAATTGTGGTTTCTTTAAAAAAAAAAAAAAAAAAAGGGTTAAGAAAGCAGGTAGAGGTTTTATGCTGATCATAAACTGCAAAAGTATGTCCAGTTTCTCTTAAAATAGTTCTATTCCGAGATCATGATCAGAAAATTCAACTCATGCATTTATTTCAATCTGTATTAAACAGCAGTTTAAGATTTTAGTTTAATCTGACAACATGCAATGTTAACTGTTTTGCCATCAACTATGAATTAGTTAAAAAAAATTAGGTGATCTACCAGACTAGGACAAACGGGTTAAAAAAAGGCACTCATGCTGTCAAGATCAGCTGTTTGGAAGGGAGGAGATGGACTCACAATACGGACGTAGAACTCAGGAGACTCAAGTCAAAAGTAGCTTTATTGCTGTGCATTTACTCATGCAGGAACAAATATGTCTAAATTTAGACTCATGAGAAAAACAGATTACCACAACCACCAGGAACACAGCCATGAGGGAGCATGCACCGTTAAATGAGACCAGATAACAAGAGGATGGGGAAGAAAGTGAGATACAGCTGACAACAATCAACATAATGACTGACATAAAGCTACAGAGAAGAACTGCCATGCAAATCAAACAGGGAAACAAAGAATACAGCATCAACCAAACTAAGATGAGCCTTAAAAGCTGAGAATTTAAACACAGAATATCATAGATATTCAAAACTATAAAACCCCTAAACATCCCAAAAACCCAAAACCGTGGGTCAAAGACCCAGGGACCTTGACAATACATCCCCTTTCAGAGATGGCTTCCAAACATTCCAACCCCCAAAAAAGTCCAATTGACCCGGGTGGGTGGAAGGGGACCCTGGAATGGCTGTGGCACAACAAAAGAAAGCAGGAATTTCAAGACTTTAAACAAAAACAATTCTGGGGTCTATCCAGCCATGAGTTGAGACAGGGCAGACCAAGCAATTGCACAAGTCATTGGACTAGGTCTAGGGGTTGCAGCCATTGGCAGAGACGAAGCAGTTCAGGAGGTCAGCCAGGACGCCAACAGTTGAGGTGCAGCAACTCTGAAAGCCGACCTAGAGGCCCGTGACAGAAACGAGGCATTTCAGAGGGCCGACTACATGGCCAGTGACGAAGATGAAGAAGCTCTGGCAGGAGGCTGAAATTGGTGAAGGTGATGGAACACCTCAGGTGGTCTGCAGTGGCAGATGTCTTCAGGGAACTTGCACTGGCGAGGCCAAAGGGGCTCCTATGGTAGCTCAGCACGAAGCTGACGCCGGCAGAAGACCTCCCTCCAGATGCTGATGAAAGAGATGGAGTTCTCCCGGTGGTCGATGACGGAGACAACCCCCAGAAAACCAGCTGAGATGGAAATTGTCAGGAGGCCATTGTACCTGCCCCCCCCCAAACCTGAATCTGTCTTTTGGGAGGTGTTTCTGCATTGAGCATTTGCAGGATACAATCCAAAAGCTGGGTGATGGTTTCCTCCTCCAAAGCCAAATTCATGTCCACAGAGTCCATATTTTATGGTCGCAGCTTTATTGCTGTGTATTGAAAACTCAGCCAGGGCTGAAACAAATATTTCTAAACTTACACTCATCTAGGAAACCACACTAGGAATACACAGCTGTGAGGGAGCATGTGACAAAGAACAAGAGAAGAGTGCAACAGGACTGTAGTCTGTATTTAACTTACAGGGGTTGGACAATGAAACTGAAACAGCTGTCATTTTAGTGTGGGAGGTTTCATGGCTAAATTGGACCAGCCTGGTGGCCAATCTTCATTAATTGCACATTGCACCAGTAAGAGCAGAGTGTGAAGGTTCAATTAGCAGGGTAAGAGCACAGTTTTGCTCAAAATATTGCAATGCACACAACATTATGGGTTACACACCAGAGTTCAAAAGAGGACAAATTGTTGGTGCACGTCTCTGCTGGCGCATCTGTGACCAAGACAGCAAGTCTTTGTGATGTATCAAGAGCCACGGTATCCAGGGTAATGTCAGCATACCACCAAGAAGGGCGAACCACATCCAACAGGATTAACTGTGGACGCAAGAGGAAGCTGTCTGAAAGGGATGTTCGGGTGCTAACCCAGATTGTATCCAAAAAACATAAAACCACGGCTGCCCAAATCACAGCAGAATTAAATGTGCACCTCAACTCTCCTGTTTCCACCAAAACTGTCCGTCGGGAGCTCCACAGGGTCAATATACACGGCCAGGTTGCTATAGCCAAACCTTTGGTCACTCGTGCCAATGCCAAACGTTGGTTTCAGTGGTGCAAGGAGTGCAAATCTTGGGCTGTGGACAATGTGAAACATGTATTGTTCTCTGATGAGTCCACCTTTACTGTTTTCCCCACATCCGGGAGAGTTACGGTGTGTAGAAGCCCCAAAGAAGCGTACCACCCAGACTGTTGCATGCCCAGAGTGAAGCATGGGGGTGGATCAGAAATGCAGAGATTTGACAACCGTGAGTCAAGACCAGCAAGGCGTGTGACGGACAAACTGGCAGCCATCAGAGCCATCAATATAATGAATTCTGAAGTAATTACTTCACATTTATATAATAGCAGTAATAAACCTTTACTGTGTAAAAGAAAGCTGTTATGACAGTTGGTTTGTGGTTAAAAAAAAAAGAAATGTAATACTGTTCACTGGTGATTGACTTTTTGTATCGTGTAACCAAAAATACATGATAAAAAATGAATTAAATTGAGTTGAATAGATAAATAAGTTGTTTCATCACGCAAAAAAAGATTTTGGATTTAAAATTCATTTAAGCTGCTTTATTTTGGGGCTTTGGTAGGGCGGGTCATTTTTGACCCATGGGACCAGGGGAGTAAACAGAATGTTAAGATCGCACAAGGGTTAAAGCAGCCCCCAGTATTTGAGCAGTGTGCACTCCAGAAATCAGTCCTGTACTGCCACCTACAGTAGGATAGCAGAAGATAACACGTGTGAATACTTCCTCATTTTGAACACTGCAAAGACAGATTTTGTCCCTGCCGGATTATTTTCTGACAGCTCAAAGTTCAACATCTTGACACAGAGTAAAACCACTCTAA
>JAMQGT020013982.1:0-149353 GCA_024447675.2 Pterophyllum scalare
CCAGAAAGCAGTATGTCGTTGAGGGACACTCCATCAAACCGGGCGCTCGAATCAACCACCACACGTATCTTTCCTGGCTTTTGTGGATGGTATACACCAAATATCGGGAGATACCAGTTCTCTGTGTCTTTGTTGTGAGATGGTGCAAGGTCCGCATGCTGGTTGTCGAGCATTTTCTGCATGAATTCAACAAAGTGTGCTTTCATTTCTGGTTTCTTGTCGAGCGTACGTCGCAGGGACATGAGCCGCTGGTAGGCATAGGACCGGTTGTCAGGAAGTTTGCGTCTGGGAGTTCGAAATGGGAGTGGTGCAACCCAGCTGTTAGTGTCGTCTTTGAAGAATCCCTCCATCTTCTTCAGGAAGATCATGTCTTCAACAGAATGAGCGAGCTGGTTGTCTTTATTGGTGCGACGAAACACAGTCTCTCCTAAATTCTCAGCTGTGAGCTTTTAGTGTGGGTGAACAGGTGGCAACTTATTGGAAATGGTTTTGGCTTGGCACAGAGTAAAGTCCTCTTTTACACTGAAGCGACTGTTGCAAGGAGTGAGATAGCTTGGACGGCCATTGTCCAATACATGTGTTTTCAGAACGTTCACTTCACTTGGCCTGTGAGCATTGCCAAGACACACCTCACCGATGATGACCCAGCCCAGGTCAAGCTTCTGTGCAAATGGATCATTGTGTTTGCCGTTAATTTGCTCCCTTACTTTGTGAACTCTCAGAAGGTTTCGTCCTATTAGCAACAGTATATCTGCACTTGGGTCGAGAGGCGGTATTTCAGCAGCTATTGCTTTCAGATGGCGGTGGTGTAAAGCAGCTTCTGCAGTGGGTATCTCTTCCCTGTTGTTGGGGACGGCATTGCACTCTATGAGAGTGGGAAGAGGAAAACTCATTTTTCCATCTAATGACTCAACTATGTAGTCACATGCTCTTCTGCCAGTCACTTGTGCTATACCACTACAGGTTTTCAGTGTGTATGGTTCAGTTTGGCTTTGTATATCAAATATGTCAAAAAACTCTGTCTTTGCAAGAGACTGGTTGCTTTGATCATCGATTATTGCATACATTCTTTTGATATTGTCTCGCCGACCTTTGGGATAGACCTGCACCAAGCAGATCTTGGAACAGGATTTCCCCGCGATTTCATTTCCACATATCTCTGTACATGTGGCAGTAACATCTGGGTCCTGAGCATTTGCTTGCTCCCCGCCATGCTGCCTATGGAATGAGGGAAGCTTTGACGTTTGTGGAGCAGGGCCAGGGTGCAGAGCTGCCAAGTGTTTCTCACTGTCGCACTCCTCACACTTAATTGTGACTGTACAGTCTTTTGCTCGGTGGCTGGTGGAAGCAAGGCAGCGATAGCAGATGTTATTGTCTTTGAGCAGCCTTTTTCTCTCCTCAAGAAGCATAGTTCTGAAACCCCTGCATTTTTTAAGTGGGTGGGGTTTGTGATGTATAGGACACTGTCTTTTAATGTCTTCATCTGCTTCTTTTGTCCAGGATCTCTCTGATGCTATGTCTGTCTTGTGCACTGTGACTGATAACTTTTGGTTGCAGTTACCTGTTGATTTCCCTTTTTTGTAGCTGGATGTATGATTGGCATGCAAGAGAGTTGTGTTGAAAGTTGTGGCAAAGCTTGGGTCATTCCTTGCTTTGGCTTGACCTTTCACAAACTCCACAAAGAATGAGAAGGGTGGGAAGCTAACATTGTGGTCTTCTTTGAACTTTGACCCCACCATTGTCCATTTTTCTTGGAGATGGAAGGGCAGCTTCTCCACAATTGGACCTACACCCCTGGCTGTGTCAAGGTAACTTAACCCAGGTAAATATCCATCTAGCTTTGCGGCTTGGAGCTCACACAGTAAATCTGAGAGGTCACGAAGCTTGTGTGGTTCTTTACTGGAGAGCCTCGGAAAGTTTTGCATTCTGGCAAACAGAGAGTTTTCTATTGCTTCTGGTGAGCCGTAACACTCTTCTAGTCTCATCCATATCATGTTCAACCCAGCAGGTGGGTGCTTTATGTTGACTGCTTTTAGTCTCTTGGCATGTTCAGAAGACTCAGGACCTAGCCACTTAATAAGTAGATTCATTTCTTCACTGGCTGTAAGACCAAGGTCCTTGATGGTACTCTGGAATGTGGCTTTCCAGCTAAGGTAACTCTCTGGCTTATCATCAAATTTTGACAGCCCTTCAGTTACTAGCTGACTCTTAGCTAGAAATCTGGCAAGGTCACTTATTGTGTTGTCAGCATTATGATGTGAGCTTGCTCCCTGCTGTGGCATAAAAGGGTATTGCACTGGTTCTGGTTTGGGACTAAGAGGTGTGTACATTACTGGTTGTTTGCATTGTTCATTCTGATGTTTGCTGTCCTCGTGTTGAAGCATGTTTCCATTGTCTTGAGCCAGGTCAGTATAATTGTGTTTATTTATGTATTCACTCACTTTTTGCTCTGGGGTTGTTTGTAGGGCCAAAAATCTCAACTCTTCCTTTGAGTCAGTTATGTCAAATTGAGTTGCTGCTGACTCCATCACCTCTGCTTTAGCCATGGCTGCATCAGCTTCCTTTTGGAGATGGAGTACGTCGAGAGATGCTTCTAGTCGGGCCTTTTCAACCTTAATGCTCATCTCCTTTTCAGCGTAGGCTAATCTGGCTTTTGCTGCTTGAGCTTCTGCTTGTGCCCTTGCTGCTGCCATACTGGCTCGGCTTAATGCTGATGACCTACTTGAACATCCTGCTGATGATCTAACAGTAAGTTTTACTGAAGACTTCGTTGAGCGAGTGGACCTTGTTTCTTCGTTGTTTTGAGCTTCAGCCTCTGACTTCTCCATGATTGGGTTGAACTGCCGCTCGTTGTCCCTCGTTGAGTGCTATGATTTCACTGTACTGTTGCACTCAATGTGACCCCGTGTCCTATATTGAGATTCACAGCCAGCTAAACTCTCTCTTACATCACTTCCTCCAAGGAACAGGCACGTGTTGTAGTTGGACAGGATTTAATGTAAAAAAGTGTGAAACTGAAACAATACAAAATGCAGAAAAGGTAATCAGTATATAGATTATAATACATCCACTTAACTCAAATAAACATCTCCGCTGATCTTATAATGTGCATTAAAGTGTCCATTTCAAATTAGCGGTCACACTGCATGAGCCCGGATTGGACCCACTAGATTGCCACATACAGCATATCAAACATCTCAAACTTACTTCAATAATCATATGCATCAAATCTAACAATCACAGATAACCTTGAAACTTACTCATATTGCCACTCAAAGGGATAGAAAGGAACGGATGGCTTTGGGTTTGCAGAGATGCACCATGCTTTGCCTGCCTCATGAGACAACTACTGCTCATTCCTTCTATTCACTAATCGGCTCAACATAGTGAACTGTGCACAACTGCGCCCCTATAGGCCTGGAGAAAGAACAACTTAAAAACAGTTCCACTACACCATCAATGAGAACAACCTGAGACAGCAGTGCTGTTAGATTAATATTGGCTCTGAACTCTGACTCCATTGTAACTAAGCAACATGGAAATCAACAAGAGTTTAATGTGTTTGTTTTCCTTTAAAATCAGATGTGATAAAGATCAGATTTTGTGCTGTTGGTAACATTGTTAAGGGTCTCCATGTTTCTTTAGGCTGGAAATTCAAAGCCAATTAAATCGGAAGTTTCCAACAACTCACTGAGATGAACAGGTTCCAGTGCATCTTAGTTACACAAAACACAGACAGTAACATAGTTAAGACTAAGATACACACAGACACACACAGAGAGACAGGAAGAGCAGAAGGAGAGGACAGGAGGGCAAAAGTGAGTGAAGTAAAAAGTAAGAAGTGAAGTAAAACAGTGAGTCGCCCACACCGAGCACCTTGTTTTCTACCCTTAAAGATGGTAACGCCCACTTGCCTTTGACCCTCCTAATTTACATAAAACAGACCAATCACCTTTGAGCTCCACCATTTCCACTTCCTGCTCTACCAGCGGTTAAAATAAAAGACTTCTTCCTGTGTGAACCTACCTCCCCCAAAATACTCCACAGACAGCTGATCCAACTCCCACTCATTAGGCCAGTTTTATCTGAGTACACAAAAACAGTTCTTTAAATGTTCAATGAGCTACTCTTGCTAATGTTTGCATTTTAATTTAATTTATTTTTACCAGGCCTGACAGGTAGAAAGGAAGGGATAAGAAAAAGAGTGAGAAAGAGACAAGAAACAAAGAAAACAAACAAAAAAACAACAGTGAAGCCAAAAGTGAAGCTTCTAAATATAGAGGAGAGCAGTTTTAGCTGAAATAATGAAATACATTTTAATGAGAGCTGTGATTGTATGAATAACTTGAAGCCTTGTTAAAAATGCACGTTTCTCATTGGTGTGATTTTTTTGTTTGTTTGTTTTTGGTTTGTTTGTTTTTTCAGCTCCAGGAGGTGACAAAAACATTTGAAGAAGCTGAGAAACTGATTCAGACACTGCAGACCAAAATATCAGAGGTTCATGTTTTTAATTTCTTTATTAGAGAAGAGAACATACTTAGTATTTGATTCAGTCCCCTCTGAAAGCTTTCTCTTTCCTCTATGTCAGGTGGAAAGGAGCTCCAGGATAAGGAGCAGAAGAATGTTGGAGCTGAGGAAACATTGAAGCAGGTAAATGTTTTCTGTTGAAATCACGTAGCTGTTATAACCTGCCTTTTATGTCTTTTCTTTTGATCCTGAAATTCAAAATTTGAATTTGAATTTCAAAATATTAATTTTTATATAGAATATCAAGGTTGATGAAGTTACCATATTTTGTTTTTTTTTTGCCCATCTGTGGTTTAAAAAAGAATGCATGAAGTGTATATATAAAACATTTAATGAAACCACATATATTGTGGAAGGAGCTTGTGTTTTAGAACGTTACAACATGCACATTAAAGCTTTATACAACATGAGGCCATTTGTTCATGGTACCTAACAAAGTGGTTGCGCTCACTGTTCATGCAGAGATGGTCTCACAGACCCTGCAGGAAACATTTGAAATAAGAGTGTTTCCTTTCCTGCTGCAGTACTTGCAGGTCTGGTGTTTGGTGTGTACAGAGAAGAGGGACAGCCTCAAAGCAAACAGCCCCATCTGGGGTGTCACTGTGGTGTTGCCAGATGAGCTTGGTGACATCAGCACTGGAGGTCATGCTGCCAACAGATGAAGATGATCTTGTTCTGGAGCTAAATGTAGCTGACCTCTGATCAGTGACACCCCTGAAAACCTTGATTCTGGAGCCGTTCACACCAAGGGCCTTTCCAGACCCTCCTGTACATAACCAGACGTCTGTGAGGCTGATGTCAGCGTTACAAACTAACATTACAAACTAACTGCAAACTGCATACATTTCCTCTTGGCAGCGGGTCCCATGTCACCTGGGCCTGGAATGTCCTGGTTTTAGTGGGTGGGACAACATCAGGGTCTGCCACATGATCATCTTCCTTCTCATCATCATCATCATCACTAATGGCAGGGTGGGCTAGCATGACAACAGCCTCCCTCCTCTTACCATAAACCATCTAAGCAGACACGACATGATCTGCATGCTTCATGTGAAACGCCTCATCCTCCCAAACTGCACTGAAATATTTCAGACCTATGAAGCTGAGACATTCATTATAACATGTTTGCCTTCACTGGTAAAACTCTACATTCATTACAGACTTGGAAAGCTGTTCTGAATGCTTTCAGCGAAATATGAAACAAACTGACCTCTGACCTTTAACAGGAACTCAGTGAAACATCTCTGCTGTGGCTGTCAGAGAGCTGTCATCTATCAAGGAAGCTGATCTCAGATCAGTTTAGAAACAGTTAAATTGGAAACATTAAAGCAGTTTTTCTGTAACTCTCATTACTCAGATTTATCCAGTAACGGCAGAAATAATTAAATTCTCCATTATAAAATGAATAAAGTGAGCTTGTTATTCCATAAATAGATTCCATTTTTACTTTATAATCAGTTAAACATTAAATGATCATAAACTGCAGTTAAAACAGTTTTTCTTAAAATAAAACTGACCTGAGGTCAGCTCTGCCCCCTGGGGTCTGCATTTTGTCCGTCAGGCTGCAGCTGAATAATTAGATTTGATAAATCAAAAGTAAAGTTAGGATTCAGCTTCATCTGATGGAGATTCATGTTGTGTAAATGAGCAGACATTATAAAAGAAGTGATATATTTGATAAGGAACTTTTATTCTGTCTGTGATGATGACAGAGTGGGTCAGGCTGATTAAAGTGAATCCTGGTGTCGGCGCTCCATTGATGATGGCTTTCTTTCCTTACTCACGTTCGTGCTGACTCAGGGTGATCACACTCAGAGTTGATTGAACTAACTGATCAGCTGTTCTGGAACGGGAAAATCAGAGTTGCCGATCTCAGAGTTGATCAACTCAGAGTCTGTGTTTAAACTCAGAGTTTGTTGAACCTGATTCCTGGAATAAGGCCCTGCCAGCACAGATGTCACTTTTGGCTTCCAACCACCTCCTCTGAGATGTTCCTCCATGTGGAACGTCTTGTATTTTTGAATAATGCTTTGCTCTGTGGCCTTGAAAACATTTAGATTTGACCTCATAGCCCTTTCCTGACTTGTGAACAGCCGCAGGTCCTTAGTGACTCCTTTGTCTCAGCGTCCACAAACCAGCTGCAGAGAGCAGCTGTTTCACCTGCTGAGCTGCTTTAAACAGCTGTTCCAATGAATCAGTAATTAGGATGCTTTAGAGCAGCTGGGACTATTTGAAATGGTTTAAGACTTTGGATGTTCCCACAGACTGACAGTTTGAATAGAGGATCAATAATTATGGACATGCCACTTTTTCTTTAAATGTAAATTAATAAAACTTTATTTATTTTTATTATATTGAGGCAGAAAGTTTAGTGCTGGGATCCAAGAGCTCTGAAAGCAGCACTCAAACACAGAATCAAACACAGACATGTGTGATGCTGTCATAGTGTCACTGACCTTTGACCTTTGTGCTCAGGATGTCCCTCTATGTGATGATGTGATTAGAAGCATGGCTGCTGATGTGATGTGTCTGCTCATTTCTGACTTTCTGCTGAGTCACATGAGCAGAAAAGAAACCATAAAAACACCTTTCTGAGTACTGACACCATATTTAGATTTAAATAGAGCTGAAATAATAAAATATATTTTAATGAGAGCTGTGATTGTATGCCTTTATGCCTTGTTAAAAATGCACGTTTCTCATCGGGTCTGTGTTTTTTATTTTTCTTCAGCTCCAGGAGGTGAAAAAAGAAATGTGAGGAACTGATTCAGACACTGAAGACCAAAATATCAGAGGTTCATGTTTTTAATGTCTTTATGAGAGAAGAGCACATACTTAGTATTTGATTCAGTCCCCCCTGACAGCTTTCCCTTTCCTCTATGCCAGATGGAAAACGAGGTCCAGGATAAGAAGCAAAGGAATGTCGGAAATGAGCAAACATTGAAGCAGGTAAATGTTTTCTGTTGAAATCACATAGCTGTTATAATCTCCCTTTTATGTCTTTCCTTTTGATCCTGACGCAGAAGAATGAACCATCAATGAGAACAACCTGAGACAGCAGTGCCGTTAGAGTAATATTGGCTCTGAACTCTGACTCCATTGTAACTAAGCAACATAGAAATCAACAAGACTTTAATGTGTTTGTTTTCCTTTAAAATCAAATCTGATAATGCATGCCACTGTACGGGAGTGGCCCTCCAATCTCATTGTACATCCTGTATAATGACAATAAAAGCATTCTACTGTATTCTAATCTATAAAGATCAGATTTTGTGCTCTTGGCAACACTTTTAACACACGCACACACACACACACACACACAGTGGTCCTGAGTCAAACTGGCCCCCTGTGGGAAACTACTGCTCCCTCGCTTGAGTGCCCCCCCCCCACCTCACCCACAGTGTAGCCAAAAGTGAAGCTTCTAAATATAGAGGAGAGCGGTTTTAGCTAAAAGTGAGACACTGACATCCAAAAAAGTATAAGAATACAACAGGCCTCAGTTTTATTCTACTGATCTAAAGCACACAGTGTTCATTAATCCAGTGTGTGATTAATATAGGCACTAATAAATGATAGAGAACAGCAGTGTGTGACTAACATAAATGGTGATAAATGATATAAAACAGTGACAGTATCAGAGTGATAAAGATTCCCAACAGTTCACTGGTGTTTTAAGAAAAGGCTGCTTTGAATGTGGGAGGCACAACAGGCAGATTCAGATGTTTGTTTTATGAACTTTATTTACAACCTCATATCTTTAAAAAATATATATGTCTTTCCTATTTGGTCTTTTTGTGTCTTTTCATGCTGAGAGGAAAATGGAGAACCTGAAGGAAAAGCTGAAGGTCAAACTCAGGAGCTTCATCTTCCCATCGTCAACTTTCTGAGCTTGTTGCTTCAACCTGCTTCATCACTGTGATGTGAAGTGTTAGGAAGGAAACTTTGGAGCTCAATCTTTGATACGTTTTAATGCACAGTTTGTACAAACTGAAGCCGCTGATTTTACAGCGGACAGCTGGGTTCTTGGCGCCATCCTGTGCTGTGATGTTTGACTCATCACACTGCCTGGTTTGGGCTCTGCTACTCTTTGTCCTTGTTCAGGGGTCTGGATACTGGCTTTCACTGAGGTGCTTTTATTCTTGATTATTTTTATGAGTTTTAATGGGGGGGATAAAAAAAAATAATAAAAATAATCTGGGGTGAAGAATACAGCTCACCATGTTGGATTCTATGAGGGATCACGTGCATGTTCTCACAGGCGCATGACTGCTTTCACATACACACACACACACACACACACACACGCACACACACACACACACACACACACACACACACACACTAATCTGCATATGTCTCTCTCTCTCAGTCAGAGTGGAGCGAAGTACACCAACCACAGTCTGATGAACCTCTGACACATGTCAGCTCAGCCAATCACAGCTCGATGAGAGGTGACATCACTCTGGAAGAGGTCGACAAACATGGCCTCTATCTCTGTCTGAAAAACATTTCCAGTGAGGTAATGCTGCTTACATGCTGATGTTCTACCTAAGCACGAGCAATATGTTTGTAGATGTACAAAAAATCATTTCCAAAACAAAAAGATCCAACAGAAAGACACAAATCACACACCTTCATTCATAAACACTTTGGATTTAACACACACTGAACTTTGTTGATGTTATTGGTTGTTTTGTTTGTTTGTTTGTTTCATTCTCTTCATTCTCTCTTGCAGGATAAATGTTTGGGAGGTTGGGAGTTAAAACTACAGAACAATGAAGCACAACCCATAACATACAAATTTAAAGGAAACTACACACTGAGAGCTGGGCGGGTACTCACTGTGAGTCTCTGTGTTTCTAGATTTTTCTTTCTCTCTTATTTCTTTTCACTTGGACATCTGTGACCTTTTTATTGACTCCATCTACAGTTACGGAGACCAGGTGCCAGAAACCCACACCCTGACAGTGATGACCTGGATGTGGGAGGACCTGGACTCCTGGAGCCCTGAAGATAAACCTAAAGATCAGCCTCATCAGCAACACTGGAGAGGAGCACACACTAAAGTGATGCTTTGTAAAAACAAGGACACACGTGTGAATTCAGCAGAATTACTTTTTTTCCTGTTCTCATGTTTCTTTCTGTTAGCGCTCTTTTTACAGAGCCTCTTTAGGGCTCATCTAAAAACATACACACACTTTTCCATACAGTCAATATTTGTGAAACTCAACTACCAGCAAAC
Source organism: Pterophyllum scalare (assembly GCA_024447675.2). Lineage (NCBI taxonomy): Eukaryota > Metazoa > Chordata > Actinopteri > Cichliformes > Cichlidae > Pterophyllum > Pterophyllum scalare. The sequence continues at coordinate 9,770 of JAMQGT020013982.1, forward strand.
CAAATACAAGATATCTGCTGTAACAATATGGCAATATTAACAGTAAGAAATAATACAGGAAGTGGTCTCCCATCCCTCAGTATCCTTCATCCTTCCAAATGAATGAAGCCATCAAGACCATCACAGTGCAAAGAGACAGACTCACACTGAAACAACTGGATTTCTTATTTTACTGATACAATGTAAAGAGGTAAATGATATACTTATTAATAAATAAAATCCTTTTAACACACATTGAACAATATTGTTTGTGTGTCTCTTTCTCATACATGTCCTTTATTGTCGTTTATATCACTCCTGCTCAGAGAAACTAGGAGGCTAAAAGTCAGTGCCACTGATGAATGTCAAACCTTTGTGCGCTCTGTTTAACACACACTGACAATTTGTGAGACAGTTTTAGTTTAATAGTTTTTTAATAGTTTCTGAGCAGCTATTCTAGAAGGCAGAAATATTTTGATGGGTCCTCCTTATATATTTATTTAGATTGTTTATGTGTTTTTGTTTCAGTGTCTGTGAGACACAGATAAACATATAATATGTTAATAAGTGTATAATGCCCATTTCAACTGTCACGTTTGCACATTTAAAACAAACTCAGTTGAACAAAGTGCTGCACAGGTTATAAAAAATATACATTAAAAAACAGTCAGCAATAAATATGCACTGAAGTAGAAAATAAAAATCATAAACCTTAATTATGAAACACAAAACTCAATTAAAAAGAAAACAAAAGAAAAAACAGAAGCAAATATGAATGTGTTTGCACAATGAAATACCAACAACAAGTGAGAGCAAACAGGTTTCTAACAGCTTTAAAATGACTGAGTGATGGAGCAGCTCTTACATGTAAAGGCACATTGATTAGGAGCTGCCACCCTAAAGGCGCCGTCACCTCTGCTTTACAGCCTGAATCTGGGAGCTGTCAAAGAGCAGCTGGTCTGCAGAGCTCAGGGCTCTCGTAGGACTGCAGGGTTTGAAAAGTTCACTTAACAAGGGCGACACCAAACCACTGAGACTCTGCAAAACAAGTTAATGACTTTAAACTGAATCGTGAGAGGGCCTGGAACCAGGTTTAGCGAGGACAGTACAGGTGTGATGTGATCAGGCTGTTTACTTCCTGTCAGAAGGTAAACAAAATACAAAAGAGTGTATTTATTTGTACAACTGATCAAGTCCAGCGTCCAGCGATCCAAGAGCTCTGAAAGCAGCACTCAAACACAGAATCACACACAGACTTGTGTGATGCTGTCATAGTGTCACTGACCTTTGACCTTTGTGCTCAGGATGTCCCTCTATGTGATGATGTGATTAGAAGCATGGCTGCTGATGTGATGTGTTTGTGATCTACCTGCTCATTTCTGAATTTCTGCTGAGTCACAGGAGCAGAAAAGAAACCATAAAAACACCTTTCTGAGTACTGACACCATATTTGGATTTAAATAGAGCTGAAATAATAAAATATATTTTAATGAGAGCTGTGACTGTATAAATCACTTTATGCCTTGTTAAAAATGAATGTTTCTCATCAGGACTGATGAGATCTCTTTGTTTTATCTTTTTTTTTTTTTTTAAAAAGAGGAAGAAAGGGGATGAAGCTGAGAAACAGATTCAGGAACTGCAGAGCAACAGAGAGGTTCACTTTTTAAATTCTTAATAAGAGAAGGGCAGATACATATTCTTTGATTCAGTCCCCTCTGAAAGCTTTCCCTTTCCTCTATGCCAGATGGAAATGTGGGAGCTGAGCAAACATCCAGTCAGGTAAATGTTTTCTGTTGAACTCACGTAGCTGTTTTAATCTCCCTTTTATGTCTTTTCTTTTGATCCTGACCCAGAAAAATGAACCCATCAATGAGAACAATCTGAGACAGCAGTGCTGTTAGATTAATATTGGCTCTGAACTCTGACTCCATTGTAAGTTTTTAAACTTTTTTACAATTTTGCTGTTTAATACATTTATTACTAAAGCTAGTAATACTTAATAAAAATGTACAGATGCAGCTACTGAAAATGGCCAGCCGATTCGGGGCTGAACCTTGGCCTAAACGTGATCCCCCGCTTCTGACATAGGCAGTCCGGCCACCGGTGGGAACGCCCCTAAGCAGCATTTGGGGAAAATGGTGGTAATGTCTTGTTTATCCACCAGGAGGAGCAGTGATAACTGAAGCACATTCATTAAATGGAATAAAGAGGACAGCAACACTACAGTGAATGCTTGAAGCATTCACAGTAATTATGCTTGCACTCCATGGTTTTTGCAGAATGATGAACAACAAAAGCATAAAACGATTATTTAATGAAACTACTGAAGAAAGGAGTGCAAATGAGTGGCACAGTAGACATACCATAAATATAACACTTGAAGTAGAACTACAGTATCAAAAAGCATATCGTAGCATTGATCTTTGCACAAGGTGAAGATTTTGAAATAACACTGCACAGGAGACAGAAATTAGACTGCATAGCAGAGAGGCTGGATGAGTTAGTGGAAAGAATGTGTGTTTTGGTCTGATGCTTTGTGCCTACAGGCCCGGTGGCTGGCGACAGTGAAGACCACAGGAGAAGGAACTGATAACCATGCTACACATCCCCCGCTATGCAACGCAGCATCTTGCATATTTCAGTAACTGTGTAACTGTGTCTGATCCTGTGTATAAAAGTTGGACTAAGATAGAGAGCGGGGTCAGACTTGTGTGAAGCTGCACCGACTGACTGTATTACACAGCTTTGACAACTCTGAACCAGAGTACTCTGTAAACCTGTTTGAGATGGCTTTATTAAATTTAATAATTGACTCCTTATCCTATGTGTTATCTGAAATCTTTCCAATGCAGAACATGCAGAACCCGAGGTAATGTTCAGGGTTCTTTCACAAACCATGACAGAAGCTGCACTGTGTTTTACAGACAGCTGTAGACGTTCACTGTTGCACCTTTCTCCTGATCTCCTTCATACATATCAATTATAATTTGAACTACATTTTCTAATTTGTGATCATCAGTCTATAAAACCCATTAAGTGCCATTTTTGAGTAATTCATAGTTTCTTTTTAAGAGCCTTTAAAAAAATCCAAAAAGCAAAATTCATGAGTATCAATCAGTTTATCTTCAGTACACATTTCTGAGAAGGCACATCTGTGTGATGGTGGAAGGACAGCTGGGACAATACTGTCATGCAAATCAGTGGGAGGAGACGGTGGGTGTTCATATTAATGTCATTATAAGCTACCTTTAGTTGGAAGATTTGAAAATAATTTTATAATTGATAAAAGTGGAACTTCATGCAGAACTTCTAACAGGAGACTGAAAAGGGAGAAAGCTTAGATTGCTCAGTGCAGCGCTACTTAAAAAACTATTTATTTATTTACTTATTTATTAGATTCACAAAAATAAATTGATCAAAAGAATGTTTGGTGATTTGCAGTGGAAAATGTGTGAAAGGTCACACTGACTAAAAATTTATCAATCTATTTTAGATTTTCCAAACTTGCTCCACCATTGGCTGCAGCTTTGTTTTAGACAGTGAAAATAATTCAGCATGAAATGTTAACGAAACATTTGTGAATCACAGAAGTCAAAGTTTTTGTGAAGAGAGCGCCACCTCTTGGTGACACTCTGCAATTGAGGGACAGGGGTGTGGTCATGCTGGAAAGTAGATACGCCCAGAAGAAGGAAGGGCCTTCCAGCCGGCTGTCAGCTGACTGTCAGCCGGCTGGGAGAGGCCACTTTGAGTGGCTGCATCTGTAACCCACAATACATTACTTTACCACTACAGACACAGGTGTGCTTGTTTTCTTTGAATGCTACTTAAATGCACTATATTTAGCTAAAACACATATTTACTTACCTCTGCTTTTAACTGTAAAGCTGAGCAGCAGCTGTACAGGTATGATTACTAAAATAAGGGCAGCAGTCCACAGCAGGATTAGCACAGAAGTGGAAATGGGGTCAACACCAGGAATGTTGCATTTTGTATTGTTCTTCATCACAACTGGAAACATTGTTAATTTGCATGTTTTCTTAAGTTCTCCCTTCTAGTAGGCCACCAGCAGAGAGCTGTAATCACCCTGTCGTCCTGCTGCTGATGGTTTGCCTAAAATACAACTGAGGAATGTTGTTGGGGGAGGGCAGGTTTCCTCTTCTTCTGCACTTGTTTTGTCATAATAGCTTAGTGCTGATACTGGTACTACTGGAAGATAGTACAGCCATTTCAAGCTTTAACCCAGCAAACAAACCCCCTTGGAGCCCATGTGGGGGCACTGTGGGCAGCTCACTGTGGGTCTTCGTACTGGTGTGAAATGTGTGTAACGCTAAATCTGGGTTTCATTGTGGGCCCGCAGCATACCCATTATATGCCCACATTCTTACTCAACTATAACTTGGTTTCTTGCTGAAGCTTCAGGAGACAGACACTCTCTCTGTTTTTAAGATTAGGCTTAAGAATTTCTTTTATGATCAAGCTTATAGTTAGGGCTGGATCAGGTGACCCTAAACCATCTCTTAGTTATGCTCCAATAGGCCTAGGCTGCTGGGGGGTTCCCATGATGCACTGAGTTTCTTTTCATTCACCTTTTTTTACTCTGTTTAAACCCCACTCTGCATTTAATTTTTAGCTCTTATTCATCTCTGGCTCTCTTCCACAGCATATGTTTTGTACTCACTCTCTCCCCTCAGCCCCAACCGGTCGTGGCAGATGGCTGCCCCTCCCTGAGCCTGGTTCTGCCGGAGGCTTCTTCCTGTTAAAAGGGAGTTTTTCCTTCCCACTTGCTCATAGTTGTCATTTTGACTGTTGGGTTTTCTCTGTAATTATTGTGGTCTTTACCTACAATATAAAACACTTTGAGGCGACTGTTTCTTGTTATATGATGCAATATAATTAAAATTTAATTGAATTTGAGGCTTTGCACTTTTTGTCATGATTGAGCATGACGTTGTGGTTGGTCACAGACAAACAGCCTGTGCAGAGAAACAAAGAGTGTTTGCATTCAATTTTAATGGCCTTGAAGAAATTTCAGACCTCATTACAGACTGCTGAGAGCAGAAGCTCTGAAAAAGCCTCTGCTTGTGCTGCTGTAACCTCTTCAGCTCTAATAAATACCAACAATACCAAACACACCTGCACTTACACACTGTCACAGTGCAGCCAGATAGTTTCTTTATTCAGAACCAGGTTCCTGGTAACAGACTCACCTGGCAGGTTTTGTTCAGCAGAGTTTCCTCATCATAGCACTGGAGCAAATAATAATAACTAATAATAATTAATACCTGCACAAGCTTACATCTTCATAATTATTCCTTTTAGATCTTAGTACTTTCTTAAATGTCACATGAGCTCTTCTATCATCAGTTGGTCATCTGTGTCTGACAGCGATCACTGAGCATCGTGGATTCATTATCAGCTCAGAATAAAATCTAAAGTCTCATCTTTCTAACAGTAACAGCATTAATGCAGCCGTCACACTGAAACCTTTACTGTGTGCTGCTGAAGCAATCACTGATCAAATAAAATTATCTGCATGAAGCTTCAGACAAAAAACACACTTATCAATAAGCATGTGACATTATGTGCTGTTATTATCAGTCCTAATAAAAGAGAAACACCTGTTTGTCATAATCTCAGAGTCAGGATGAGTCTGAACTGACTTTAAGACTAAAACTGGACTAAATGCAGTTTAAAGTGAGGACCCTCTGGAGCAGGTGGGCAGTGGTGCATGAGTTACAGGTGTAAGTCCCTGAAGATGACACGCTCTACTGTTTAAGCACCTTATTACAAAATAAGGGACCGTTGTTATTCCGGCTTTGGCATCTTTAAACAGTTTACACCTTGCTATGACTTTTTTGGATCCAAATGACACTGCAGCAGCTGTGTGGGCTGAAGGAGCCTCTGTGTTTCTAGGGCACAGATGAGGTGGTGTTTGTGTAAAGTGAAGACAGGAATGTGCAACGGAGCTGGGTGAAAACCTGTTTCATTCAGGAGCTGAAGTCAACTTACCTGACCGTCTGGTTCGACAAAAACCAGAGCCCAAAGAGAACGACAAACTGCTTTTTGTTTCATTTTATCTCCTGCTCGGTTCCAGTAAGCCCGAATACTCCTGCATAAACCCAAGAATAAATTATTGATTCACTGCAAAGCTCACAGAAGCAGAAGGACAGTCTGCATCATCTTTTGGCTGCTCAAGGTCTTTATCTCCGGTAAGGCTTTTTACATAATAATGACTTTAACTGTGTCTCTGTTTGATTGATAAGCTATTAGAAAGATCAGGACACTTATTCTTCTTAAGTAAAGGATGTCTGTGCTTTATTGTATTCTATTGGATTATTTGATCAGAAAGGATCTTTTATTTTGGTGATTCACCTCTTTTTAACAGCAGTCTAAACTGGGAAACTGGGTCCACCTGATTACATTTGGCCCTAATTAGTTAAATAATTTTATTTTTGCTTTCTTGTCAGTATGTTTTATTGATCTACTAGTCCAACATCAGCACGGTGCTCTGATGTTGGACCTTTTGCGACCTAAGTGCACTTTTCAAAGCAGTAATTTTTTTTGTTTTTGATTTGGTTTTGGTTTTGTTTTTCATTCTTGTTTTTGGTTTTTTTTAATAATAAAAGTTTGAAAAACAAACTATGTAACAGCAAGGCCACAATAATCTAACTAATTTTCATTTAGCCACACAATCTAACTTCCCTACTTTAGACTAAGACATTACTTCTTTGGTCAGAGCAGCTGCTGCTTTCATTTCACTGCAGCAAACAAACATGAAGAAACCAAAGAGCATGAGCATGAATGAATTTCCAGCTGAAATTTATAACATAGAGAAACTGTAAAATACTGCTGTGTAATTCTGATAACAGAGCAGGTAAGCTACTGACACCAATGTGAAGGCCACACAAGTACACAGGGCAGGTTTGGGTCCACAGCAGTGGTAGGTGTGTGTCCCATAGATGGGAGTCACTCAGTCTTGATCTCAATCAGTTCTTGTTGAAGTTCAGAACAGAGAAAAATCTGCACAAACATGTGGAGCCAAACAAGATGAACATTTTCTCTACAAATGATCATCCCTGGAAACTTGTTCTGATCCAGCTGCTGGTTTGTGCCAAAAAGTGATCATTTGCCAAAAAAAAAACGGGATTTCATGATGTTTTTGATGTGTTTTTGATGTGTAATGTCTCTAGTAACAGAATTGAACAGAACTGTTGATGTATACATGTGTGTGTGTGTATATATATATATATATATATATATATATATTCAATTCAATTCAATTTTATTTATATAGCGCCAAATCACAACAAACAGTCGCCTCAAGGCGCTTTGTATTGTGGGTAAAGACCCTACAATAAAACAGAGAAAACCCAACAGTCAAAACGACCCCCTATGAGCAAGCACTTGGCGACGGTGGGAAGGAAAAACTCCCTTTTAACAGGAAGAAACCTCCAGCAGAACCAGGCTCAGGGAGGGGCAGTCATCTGCTGTGACCGGTTGGGGCTGAGTGGAGAGAGACAGGACAAAAGACATGCTGTGGAAGAGAGGCAGAGATTAATAATAATGATTAAGTACAGAGTGAAGTATAAACAAGTAAATAAAGGTGAATGAGAAGAAACAGTGCATTATGGGACCCCCCCTCAGCAGCCTAGGCCTATAGCAGCATAACTAAGGGGTGGTTCAGGGTCGTCTGATCCAGCCCTAACTATAAGCTTGATCTAAAAGGAAAGTTTTAAGCCTAATTTTGAAAATAGAGAGGGTGTCTGTCTCCCAAATCCAAGCTGGGAGCTGGTTCCACAGAAGAGGGGCCTGAAAGCTGAAGGCTCTGCCTCCCATTCTACTTTTAAGTATCCTAGGAACCACAAGTAAGCCAGCAGTCTGAGAACGAAGTGCTCTATTGGGGTGATACGGTACTATGAGGTCTTTGAGATAAGATGGGGCCTGATTATTCAAGACCTTGTATGTTAGGAGAAGGATTTTAAATTCTATTCTAGATTTAACAGGGAGCCAATGAAGAGAAGCCAATATGGGAGAAATATGCTCTCCTTTCTAGTCCCTGTCAGTACTCTAGCTGCAGCATTTTGGATCAGCTGAAGGCTTTTCAGGGAGTTTTCAGGACAGCCTGATAATAATGAATTACAGTAGTCCAGCCTAGAAGTAATAAATGCATGGATTAACTTTTCAGCATCAGTCTGAGAAAGGATTTTTCTAATTTTATAAATATTGCGCAGATGTAAAAAAGTCGTCCTACATATCTGTTTAATATGTGCATTGAAGGACATATCCTGGTCAAAAATGACTCCAAGATTTCTCACAGTGTTACTGGAGGCCAAAGTAATGCCATCCAGAGTAAGTATCTGGTTTGACACTATGCATCTAAGATTTGTGGGGCCGAGTACAAGAACTTCAGTTTTATCTGAATTTAGTAGCAGGAAATTAGAGGTCATCCAGGCCTTTATGTCTTTAAGCATTCCTGCAGTTTAACTAACTGATGTGTGTCATCTGGCTTCATGGATAGATAAAGCTGAGTATCATCTGCATAACAATGGAAATTGATGCAATGCTTTCTAATAATACTGCCTAAGGGAAGCGTGTACAATGTAAATAAAATTGGACCTAGCACAGAACCCTGTGGAACTCCATAATTAACCTTAGTGTGTGAAGACGACTCCCCATTTACATGAACAAATTGGAGTCTATTTGATAAATATGATTCAAACCACTGCAGTGCAGTACCTTTAATACCTATAGCATGCTCTAATCTCTGTAATAAAATGTTATGATCAACAGTATCAAAAGCTGCACTGAGGTTCAACAGGACAAGCACAGAGATGAGCCCACTGTCAGAGGCTGTAAGAAGATCATTTTGTAACCTTCACTAATGCTGTTTCTGTACTGTGATGAATTCTGAAACCTGACTGAAACTCTTCAAATAAACCGTTCCTCTGCAGATGATCAGTCAGCTGTTTTACAACTACTCTTTCAAGGATTTTGGAGAGAAAAGGAAGGTTGGAGATTGGCCTATAATTAGCTAAGACAGCTGGGTCAAGTGATGGCTTTTTAAGTAGTGGTTTAATTACCGCCACCTTGAAGGCCTGTGGTACATAGCCACCTAAGAAAGACAGATTGATCATTTTTAAGATTGAGGCATCAATAATTGGAAAGACTTCTTTGAACAGTCTAGTAGGAATGGGATCTAATAAACATGTTGATGGTTTGGAGGAAGTAACTATTGAAGTTAACTCCAAAAGATCAACTGGAGCCAAAGAGTCTAAACAAATACCAGCAGTGCTGAAAGCAGCCGAACATGAAGATAAGTCTTGGAGATGGTTTTGAATAATTTTTCCTCTAATGTCTAAAATTTTATTTGTAAAGAAATCCATGAAGTCATTACTAGTTAAAGTGAAAGGAATACTGGGCTCTACAGAGCTCTGACTCTTTGTCAGCCTGGCTACAGTGCTGAAAAGAAACCTGGGAGTTGTTCTTATTTTCTTCAATTAATGATGAATAATAAGATGTCCTAGCTTTACGGAGGGCTTTTTTATAGAGCAACAAACTCTTTTTCCAGACAAACTCTTTTTCTATACACAATATATATATATATATACAAAGTGGACACATTCAGGAAGAGGGCTGGGGCAGAATCCGCATCCCTGTAGTGAGCAGCAAACTCTTAACCATCTTTTTCTTTCTTTTACATTTTATTTTAAGGATTCAGGTGAATGATGTGGGGAACTGCAGGTAGCACAAAGCAAAGAACGCAGTCATGCACAAATGTTTTGACAGTAGCACAAATTTTGTTTCATACTTGTTGCCACTTAAGTTGATTATTTTGTACTTGTTTCTATGATATAGTGAAAAACAATCACAAGTTTCAAAACTTTTATTGGAAAACAAATCAAAATGGTCCTGGTAACACAGCCGAAACATCTGTCCACAACTGTATCAGATATTGAAGTAAAATACTGTACTGTACTCTCCCAAATACTCTAAAAGAATTGTTGCTGATACAGAGTTAAATAACAAAAATGTATACATAATCACATTACACAGTATATGAAATTATTCATTGTGTAACATAAACAAACACATATAAAAGACCTAAAATGCAATTCACCTATGATTATGTGAATAAGAACTGTAATATCTGGGGATTACTGTAATGCACTTTATACGGGGCTCAGTGGGTCCAATATTGCTCACGTTCAACTGGTGCAGAGTGCTGCTGGGCATCCAAGATCCAAGATGGCGCAAGTGTGCACGGCGAGTTGTCTTCCTCTCCCTGGGCTCCTTGCTGTTCTAGATTCTCCTGTGCTGTCCCAATGGCTCTACTCTACTTGTTTATGATTGCCTAACACTTCTGAGTCTTTGTCCGAGTAAATTGCAAACATATAATCTGACAAATACGCCAAGAAATCTTCCTCCTTCCTTTATTGGCGGGCATACCTTAGGGTCTACGCCGCCTAACACTCCCCTTTCCCCTAGAAGGCGCTGGAAGAGACGGGGAAAACGGTGCAGCATCAAGACTTACCTGAAATGTGTTGGATCGACAAACTGTCATGTTATTACAGATGTGCTGCTTTCTTTTCCTGCGCTCTGTCGGGGGGTCTCCTCCTGTCTGGCGGTAGGTGCGGTCCTCCAAACGTGGCATGAATCCCAGAAACCTTTGCCTGTTGGAACGTGCACCTTCTAGTACTAGTATGACCAGGCTTCGGATGGCTCTGCTGAACACCAGGTCACTGGTAAACAAAACTTTCATCTTAAATGACCTGTTCAATGCCTCAGATCTGGATTTTATGTTCCTGACTAAAACACGGCTTTGAGCCAGTGAGTCATCTTCTTTCTCAGAACTTCTCCCCCCGATTGTTCATCTTTTAAATCTACTCGAATCACTGGCAAAGGTGGAGGGTTAGCATCAATATTTAAATCCAAATTTCGCTGCCGGCAGCTGTCACCTGTCTTTTAAACCAACTTTGAGGTGCAGCTTTTGGAACTGAACTCTTCTCCCTCAGTCCTCTGCGCTCTGTTGTATCGTCCACATAAATGCATTAAGGACTTTATCCAGGACTCATGTTGAAATATGACCATGTTTTAATTGTCTGTGATTTTAACATCCATGTATGTTGTGAGTCTGGACCACTGCTGCCTTTGACATGGTAAATCACAACATTCTTTTGTTGAGACTTGAACATGTTGTTGGTCTTAAAGGCACAATTTTGTCGTGGTTCAGATTTTATCTGTCTGAGAGGTCTTTTTCTGTAGCCCTGGGGGAATATTCCTCCTCTTCCTCAGTCAATATTTGTTGTGGTGTGCCTCAGGGGTCCATTTTGGGTCCAGTCTTGTTTTCACTCTATATGCTGCCTTTGGGAGAGATATTTAGAAAGTACAATATTCCCTTTCATTGTTATGCAGATGACATCCAAAATTTATCTCCTTATTAAATTGGATGCTTTTGTCCTGCTGCAGCCTCTGTTTAACAGTCTTCATGATGTCAAAGACTGGTTAACACAGAACTTTTTTTACTTAAACAAGACAGAAACTATTGTGTTTGGAATTCCTATTCCGGTGGATAAGCTAACTGATATCCTTGGCCCGCTTGCGTCTTACTGCTCCTTGGCTGTCAGAAACCTTGGAGTGTTTTTTGATAGTTCCTTTAAATTTGAGAAGCAGGTGAGCACAGCTGTAAAGACTGTTTTTTATCAGTTACAGCTAATTTCCAAAGCTAAATCATATCTTCCTCCAAAGGACCTTAAAAAACTTACTCATACTTTCGTCACCTCTAGATTCGACTACTGTAATTCTCTGTATTTAGGTCTCGAACAATCATCTCTCCATCATTTGCAGGTAGTCCAGAATGCTGCTGCACATCTTTTGACAGGTACTAAAAGCATGATCACATCACTCCAGTTTTAGCAGATTTACACTGGCTCCCTGTCCAGTCTCGTATTGATTTTAGGATTATTTTACTTACTTTTAAACTCTTAAATGGAATGGCACCCAGCTTTTTGGCTAAGCTGCTCAAACTATATAACCCCAAAAGAGCACTGAGATCATCTAGCCAGATGCTCTTAGTGCAACCGAGTTCTCATTTTAAACACAGAGGGGATCGGGCTTTTGCAGTCCCAGCCCCTTGACTGTGGAATAATTTGCCACTTTATATTCGTACTGCAGAGTCCATTTAAATCCTCTCTAAAAACTCACCTTTTTACCTTGGCTTTTAATTCGAGTTCAGTTTGAGTCCCATCAGGTTTTATGTTGTGGTGTCTCTTCTTTTAGTGTGTTGGTTTTAGTTTGTTTTATTGCATCCTATTTATTTTATCCCTTGTTGTTATGTTCTGTCTTTTATTCTATTTTATGAAAATTAAGTCTATGAAATTTTCTTGCTTACTTTGTATTTGATCTTGTAAAGCATTTCGGTCAACACTGTTGTTTTTAAATGTGCTCAAGAAATAAAATTGACATTGACATTTTAACTAGTGCCTGCAAACACGAGCACATTTCACCTGTTTTAGCTTCACTTCACTGGCTGCCTGTTCATTTTAGGATCCATTTTAAAATTCTTTTATTTGTTTTTAAGTCTCTAAATGGTCTTACCCCACCTTATCTCTCTGAGCTACTAGACTTTTTACATCCGTTCACTCAGGTTGGCAGAACAGTAGCTTCTGACAGTGCCCAAAATTAGGTTTAAGCTCAGAGGGGATCGAATATGCAATATGCATAGATGTATTTAATCTGGCTTTACAATACATCAAATGGAGATCTTGACAGAATTTCATAATTATGCGAAAAGATCCCCCAGCCAACATGTAACAGAATAGCAGGAATGCTGTACCTCAAATGTCCAGCAGATGACAGCACTCCTGACGGAGTTTAGTTATCAGAATTTGCTGAAGTGCAATGAACATACATATGCCCCAAATATAAGCCGTGGATGAGGAACACATGCTTAACTTGAGCTTGTCTGCCAGGGCAGTTAAGTTGCATATTATATATAAAAACAGACATCATACAACACCAGGCTATCTTTAACTAGTGCAAAATATCAGGGTGGTGAGCCTTCAGGTGCAAATGTGTTATACTGAAAATAAGTCCATATAGATCTTTTCTTGGTTTGCGTCCACTGAGCCCCTTCGTGCAATGTCCGCCATGGTCCATCAGTGATTAAAGCAAGACATCCCAAGACCTGCGGGGAACATCTGGCTCGCCATATGGTTTTTTACAGCTTTATATGATTTCATACAGTTGTTATTGTGATGGAGCAGCACGGTGGCACGGTGGTATGCACTGCTGCCTCCCAGTTAGAATGCCATCTGGAGGGCCTGAGTTCGAGTCCACCTAGATCCCGGCCTCTCCCTCTCTCTGTGTGGAGTTTGCATGTTCTCCCCGTGTCTGCGTGGGTTTTCTCCGGGTACTCCTCCCACAGTCCAAAGACATGCACATACTGGGGTTAGGTTAATTGGTCAATCTATGATTGCCCTTGCAGTGCAGACAGAGCTTGCCTGTGATCAGTTCCTTCAGTCCCAAAGAGCTCGAGTGCAGCTTGCTTGTCCAACCACACTCAGTGCAGCTCTGGAGTTGGCATTGGAGAGGGAGATGCTGACAGGATCTCCTGGAGGGAATGAGGGTTCACCAGTGGTCAGCTGGAGAGGCAGGGTCTTCTTAGTTCTCCACCCTTTTGCACAAACAGGGGACTGTGGCAGTTCAGAGTCCTGAGCTTTGGCCTGTGCAACGCCCTAGCCACCTTTGAGAGACTTATGGAAGGTGTGCTGGGTAGTAACTCAAGACAGCAGTGTCTGGTCTACATGTTATTTTCCATTGTGTAGCACTTGGTCCACTCCTACAATACAGGTTACAGGTTTGTGGAAATACAAATATGCTTAGCAAATGTTGCACTGTCCCTGCTTGTATGGCATTACAGTGTCCATATAGTACTGCAGGTTGACCTTACCTAGGACAGTCCACCTTATGGTAGTAAATGGACTAGTTCTTACATAGTGCCTTTCTACTCTATCTGAGCACTCAAAGCGCTAATACAGCACATTCACATTCACACAAGCACTTCCATATGTAATTAAGCTAAGTGCTTTTACTGTCTAAAAAAAAGTTCATACTCCAACACTTGTCAGAAAGAAACTTGGGGTTCCGTATCATACCCAAGGATACTTTGGCATGTGGCCCAGAGCAACCAGGAATCAAACCACAAACCTTCTGATCAGTAGATGACCTGCTCTACCTGTTTAGTAACATCTCTCAACATCACACAAGCTCAAGACATCTTCTGGTCTGACACTTTAAATAATCTACATAAATCTACATGATTTTGAAGTTACTTTTGGATATATTTATTTCAAGGAGTGATTTTGTGCTTCTGATAGTTCATTGATTGGTTGTTCTGTTAATTATAATTAACAGAACAATCAATCAATTATAATTCCACAGCAATTAAGATAAATAAATTAGTGGTAAATTAAAATTTGTCAAATTACAATAGAAAAAAATGACTAAAATATCATTTAGTCTTGAATAATTTGATTTTAAATATGAAATTTAAAAAATTCTTAGAGGTATTTCAACATCATCATGTTGCCCACACTTTGGGAATCACTGTATATGTCACTGGTGTATTTTCAGGATGGAGGATGCTTCCCAAGATAGATGGACCCTCCATTTCTCCAATCAGAGTCTACAGTATTTTGGTTCTCCATCTTCTAATAGATTTCAATAGAGGTATGTTGTACTTTACATGAATGAATACTTTTTTCCTTTGCAGTGGTACTAATATACTCACTTTTTGTGCAATGAACCTATATAAAAATCACAGTTATTCCAAAATGGTACAAATTTGTATTATTTGGTCCAAATGGTAATTTGTAGTTTGGAGATATGATTTATGGACTGCCTGCAAATGTTTATTTAAATCTTTAGTGATGTTTGTGGGTCCAAGAAAAAAGAAGAAAAGTGATGTTCCATTTTGAGCTCAACATATTTTTTTTCCTTTTTATCTTTAAGTTTGATAAAAACATCTCTTCTGCAGAAATGGCAAAATTAATAAATTTTCTCTTTTGTACAGGAGAGTCTCAGGTGATTGGTCCACAGCAACCAATAGTTGCATTATTTGATAATGACATCATTTTACCGTGTCACATGGAGCCTGGAAAGGATGTAACAGCTGAGATCTTGGAGTGGACCAGGTCTGACCTGACACCCAAATTTGTACATGATGTGGCGTGCTGGGCAGGATCTTGTGAACACAAGAAATCCTTCATACAGAGGAAGAACATCACTGTTCATCAATGAGCTGAAGAATGGAAACATTTCACTGAAACTCTCCAGAGTAAAAGTCTCTGATGAAGGAACATATGAATGCCAGGTTCCTTTAATGGATAAAAAAGCTCTTGTTAAGCTTGTGGTTGGTAAGTTGATGCACATTATATGTTCATAGTGCAGTTTGATAAAGTTCCTGCATTGACTCCACATGATTTTGGGAGGAAGTAAATGAGACATCTGCAGATTTAGTTACAGTTGAAAATCACATTTAACCATGAAGGAAACAATATTTGTGCAAACAAGTGCATAAATAAAATAAAATTCTAATAAATAAAAATTCTACCTATTCCTGTTTGGGTACAGTATGTACATGATATGTAATAGGTGAAATTATTTCATATTGTCTTTATATATCACACGTGGAGTACAATAAGATGTATACTTTCCTTTGTTTTCATATGCCTTTGTTCTTAATTTCTTTATATGAAAGCATCATGCTGTGTATACTATGCAGAAATCTAGATTCATTAACTTTATGATAAAAAAACAAACACCAAAAATCAGTTTTACTTAACATTAATAATTTACTGATTATTAATATACTGACCAAAACATATGATCAAACTCTTTGTTTTGCTCAGCATCAGTTGCCGCCACCTCTCCTGTCATCAGTCTATCAGGGATTGACACTAACAGACATGCAGTGGTGTTACAGTGTGAGTCTGCAGGCTGGTATCCAGAGCCTGAGCTGCTGTGGTTGGACGCTGAGGGAAACCTCCTCTCTGCTGGACCTACAGAGACCCTCAGAGGTCCTGATGACCTCTATACTGTCAGCAGCAGAGTGACTGTGGAGAAGAGACACAGCAACAACATCACCTGCAGAGTCCAACAGAAGAACATCAACCAGAGCAGAGAGACACACACACATGTTCTAGGTTAAAATTATGATATGAAAATTATGATATGATCTCTTTTTCAATATATGCAATCCTGTTTCCCTAAAAAGTACATTTTTGTTTGTGATTTCAGAGGAATTCTTTGAGATCCAGTCCAGTTTCATCTCAGTCACCATCGGTTTGGCTGTTATTTTGGCTCTTTGCATCATCCTGTTAATTTTAGCATCTGTTCTTTTTGTATACATGAAGAGACGAAACATGATTAGTAAGTCACTGATCAATTATGCTTTACCCAAATGCAAAGCATCAATGTTTTAATTGTGAGAGATTTCATATTTTAACTCAACTTTCTGCATTTTATTTTCAAAAAGACATTAAAGGAACCCTCGAGGATTGTAGAGATGCTCCCACTGAAGAACACAGAGAGAAAAAGAAGCTCATGAAGGTAACAACAAGAGGAAGAACAGAGACGCAGATGGAAGCAGCAGCAGATAAACACAAATATCAAGATAGATAACAAGATGGTCACTACTAAACATCCCTGTGACCACCTTAGCTCTGTAGTAATCAAACATCCATCCATCCATCCATCCATCCATCCATCCATCCACCCACCCATCCATCCATCCATCCATCCATCCATCCATCCATCCATCCATCCATCCACCCACCCATCCATCCATCCATCTTCTTCCTCTTATCCTTATATGAAATAAAACTGCTGTCAGTCATTTTTTCTACTTTTTGTTGATAAACATAAAAGGCAGGTTCAGGATCTTCCCCTTCAGGTCCATTTCCTCCAGATAGCAGAACTAAAATAAGAGAATGTGTTGACCATGTTAATCCCTGAACAACAGGACACACACAGCAGTATTTATTTAGATGATCAGTTTGTGTTTAAAGGATCAAACCTGCCAACAGGACTGTTAGAAAGAACAACACTGTCTCTGCTGCCTTGTTAGCAGGCTAATTTCTCCACAGCAGAGATCACAAACTGCATGTTGTTTCTGTGCCTCCAGAAACTGTAGAATGAAATGAGCAGTCTGCTCCTGGCTCTCTAATATAAACAGCACATTGCAGCAGGTTTTGTAAAATCAGCCGCTGCTGCTGCCATTTGTTGGACCGTGCTATCAATTTAGTGATAGGCTAGTAGGATACTTGTGACACGTTCTTGGAATTTGGGGAACGGGAGGATGCATTTGTGGGCTGCATTTAGAAGACTCTTCAAACTCTTTGTTGCCTCACTGTGACACAATCAGCCTTCAATTGCTGCCTTTGAAGGATGCTGCCCCTGAATTGTAACACAGGTATAGACTGACTTACACTCCTATGCCAAAAAGATCAATTGTAATCTGACCATCATTCACAAGTTAGAAGTCGTGGTTCATTAATCAGATTTTGGCCACTTTCATTTATTTATTAACTCTTAAACTGTTGATCTCAGTAAATGAACAGGGTCGCCTCCTGTGCAGTCACTTTGTGGACATGGGCAAGAAACGGTGGCACAATGCAAATGATTCTCTGCAGGAAACTGACAGACTGTAGGAATCTATGTTAAAATATCTGATTAATTTTTTTTAAACTTACAGCATTTTGTGTTAAAAATTGATCTTATTTCATATTAAATATTGAAGCTATGGCACACCTGGCCAAACTGCAATATGGAGGATTTTATTTTTCCTTTTATTGTTACGTTTGATTTGATTTCCTGTGTGTGAGAAAGCAAACATGCCCATCACTGTCAGTCCCAAAGCTCCTATTTATTTATTTATTTTATTTATTTATTTTATGGTAGTGTGATCATATTGTATAATGACCTTTATGCCTTGAAAATTATCTCATCTGATTCTTTTCACTTTATTCAGGGGGATGAAGTGAAAGGGCAGGAAGCTGAGAAAGAAGTCCCAAAGACCAACAGTGTGAAGGTTCATGTTTTAATTTGTTCATATGCAAAGAGCACTGTTATGAAAATGATCAAAGTCCAGGAAACAAACAGGAAGAATAATGATATTTATGTTCACAGGAGCTCTTTAAATTTCAGTGCATAAGGCTCATTGTGCCAGTGTTTTGAGCCGTCTTTTATGGGTGTAAATGGCTGCAAAACATGATAAGGAAGAGGCGCCTCTGCAGCCTCTCACAGCCCTGAAAGTGATAACACTGCCTCCCTGACTTCACGTCCCAGCATCAAACACAATGTTGAAGGTTAAGGTACACACCTTTGCTGTGAAGCAAGCAGAAAAAGACAGAAAGTAGTTTGCTCTGAATGTTTATCTTTTCCAGCTGGTTGCTGTCTCCCAGAATTCTGTGCTCCTTCCATCGAGCTCAGGACGATGGAGAGAGTTACACAATCTTTCACACAAACAACCTGACACAGCACAAAAATTTTCTCACAGTGAGAATATTCAACAGTTTTGATGTGTTACTGTCACTTTGCACCATAACAGCAGGAGCATCAACATCTGTGTGTGAAAACAGATGTGAGTGGGAGCAGGCTGACATCACTGATACGATCCAAGAGCTCTGAAAGCAGCACTCAAACACAGAATCAAACACAGACATGTGTGATGGCTGTCATAGGGTCACTGACCTTTGACCTTTGTGCTCAGGATGTCCCTCCTATGTGATGATGTGATTAGAAGCATGACTGCTGATGTGATGTGTTTGTGATCTACCTGCTCATTTCTGACTTTCTGCTGAGTCACAGGAGCAGAAAAGAAACCATAAAAACACCTTTCTGAGTACTGACACCATATTTGGATTTACATAGAGCTGAAATAATAAAATATATTTTAATGAGAGCTGTGATTGCATTTTATGAATACCTTTAAAAAAGCATGTTTCTCATCAGGGCTGATATCTTTTTCTCTTTTTATTCAATTCCAGGAAAGGACAGCAGTTATGGGAGAAACAACCTGATAGGAACAAAGGACAGAAGTCACAGACCAACAGAGACGAGGTTCATGTTTTTCATTTCCATATAAGGGATGATTCACAGTCTTCAACATTTTCCATAGTGCACTCTTTTTCAGACCCCCCCACCCCAAAAAATAAAGGATACAAAGAACATGTTGATCTTTTTTCATCACATTTAATTTCACCTGCTTCTTTGGTATTGTGATGTAATAGGAAGCATTAAAATTCACAGAACCCCACAAGGGACATGGGAGGGAAAAAACTTTTGAGAGATCTCGCAAAACATTTTAATTTTAGGCCATGCGCTTCCACGCTAATCTTGATATGTCAGCGTCCATCAGGAAGTTGGAAGGATCGGTGAGAGATTGCAGCAAACATGGCCTTTAATTTATAATTCAGTTGGCCATAACTACATCAAAACTATATCAGATATATATAGATGTATGAGTGTACAGCTTTATATTTTTCCCCATCTTTTTCTCTCTGATGTCTTTTGCTGGGTTCTGTAAAAATACACCCTTAGGTTGAAAAATTCTTTAAATGTTAGATTAAATATATTCTTTCCTATCTATTAAAACATTGTATTGTTGTGCTAATAAAAACCCATCCATCCATTAATTCTCTTCTGCTTATCCGTTTTCAGGATCGCGGGAGGGCTGGAGGCTATTCCAGCAGTCATAAGGTGAGAGAAGGGTACACCCTGTAATGAACAGATATACCTTTGTATTAGAGTTTATAGGTTGCAATTTGAATATTAGTCTGAATGTGTACTGCACTGCATGTATGCCAAATGTGGATACACCACACACTCTATAATCTGTCAAGCATATCTCAAACATCATCTCCTATGAATGATATCAGTTCATTTAGAGTCATAAAGAACATTTCTTTCATATGGTAGAAGCTGCACTGAGTTTTTGGCAAAGTATATTAATAAAGCTATAAACAAAAAGGCTCTTCAGAGTCAGAGCTACATGTCTCAAATGTCACACAGACACTTTTATTATCATTCAGCTGTAGATGTACACGAGAAACTGCTCAAAAATCAAACACTGGCATATTTAAATAATAATGCTCCTCAAATAAATTAATGCTTTTTTCCTCCATAATAAAAGACTCACAGCTGTGATATATGTAAACAGAGAAGATCCAGAGCAAAAACAGCAACAGGCTGACTTCTTCTTTATAAAGCCGGTCTGGGTCACCGCCCTGAGCTCTCTGTTACCTTCACCTTAAGTCCTCTCTGCTTCTTCTCTCAGTCCTCGGTGTTCCTCAAGCTCCTCATGTTATTGCTTCCTGATGTTGCCGTCACTTGGTTTGGCAACATCTGTCACTACAGCTTTCTTCCTCTGCTTGTCTATCACTACCATGTCTGTTGGGTTAGTCACTGATTTATCCGTCTGTATCTGACAGGTCCACAAATCTTAGCTGGGTCATAGTCACCTTTGGGGGCGTGTCCAGTTTTAGAGTATGACTGTTGTGTTTGTCAAAAAGTGGAATGAAAATTGGACAAAGATTACAAAAACAATGACACAGATTATCCATCCATCCATCCATCCATCCATCCATCCATCATCTTCTCTTTTATCTTTTTCAGGGTCGAGGGGTTAGGTTGATCGAGATGAGCTCAGCTCCCACAGGCTCAGAGGCAGGTTGACACCAGATGATAAATGCTTTAATGTTTATGTTCTATGATCAGTTCAACACAAGAAATCATAAAAAAAACATTTGTGTTAAAACACAATGTGTTGAACAGTGTTTCAGTGAGTCGTTATCACTGACATCAGTTTCACTGTGTGTCTGTTAGCTGGAGAAGCTGAAGGAGGAAACTGAAGAACTGAATCAGCAACTGGAGAAGAAGGATGCAGAGATCAGAGAGCTGAAGAAACAAGTAAACACACACAGACACACAAATTTCCACCATGTCAGGACTTTGTTGACTCACATCTATGTACAACAACCTCATCCTAAACCTTAAACAGAAATAAACAGATTTACATCCATTCATTTGTTTCTATTTTGTCCTCAAAGAAGCCACAAACCCAAACTCCAGATTAATGAAGCAGCAGTGAAATGAGTGATGAACAAACACAACAACAGACACATCCACACAATGTGCCACAGCTAAATTAAAGGCTGCCTGCAGGAACCACTGAAAGCATTCAGCAATCATGCTGAAGAAAGTCTGACCTTCTAATGACTGACAGCACTCACTCTACACCATCCCCACAGCTTACAGTGAAGACAGACACACAATCACTTCAAGTTCTCTTCACAGAAACATAAAATATTACAATGATTTTAAGATATCATAAAAGTATCTCAGCATTGTTTTTGTGCAATTAAATAATCGACTAAAATAAATAAATAATTATAAAAAGAGTCTCTTGTGCACTGATGTCTGAAAGTCGATCACAAATTGTTTGCATTGAGGCAACAGGAAACTGAAACATTGGAATCATTGTGAGTTTTGTTTTGTTGAGAATAGTTAGTGTTGTCATCAGTTTGCTTTTGTGTGTCTGTTTGTTAGCTGGAGGAAAACCAGGAAGCTGACAAGAAGATGAAGGAGGAGAAGAACTGGAAAACTGAAATTCCAACTGGAGATGAATTCATCACGTTTCAAAGAAACAGTAAAACAGGTAAATACACACAGACACACAAACACACAGGTTTCAACCCCTCAGTGCTTCACTGACTCACACTCATCCATGAGGCTGTAACTGGAGGTCATGAACATTTCACTGAGACATCATTTGAAACTTCAGCTGCTTCTGTGATTCATGCAAAAACAAATAAAGTCTCCTCCAACATTTTGGCACCAACTTCATTTGTTTCGGTTACAGTGGCAGCTTTTAGCTCTTTGTTCAATGTGGGGGAAATATTTCAGCAGCTCTTAGCAAACACTGTTTCTCATCAGCCTGCCTTTGACACTGACTTACTGCAATAAGAAATAAATAATAAAACCAAAGCCATCGATCCAAACCGTCAATAAAAATACAAATCACACCCCCTGATATTTCACAATCTAATTGTTTATCTGAAAATTGTAATTGTGATAAAATAAATTAGTGAGAGAGTAGTGGTAATCAGTCAGTCCCC
The DNA here is from genome assembly GCA_024447675.2 of Pterophyllum scalare. Taxonomy (NCBI): domain Eukaryota; kingdom Metazoa; phylum Chordata; class Actinopteri; order Cichliformes; family Cichlidae; genus Pterophyllum; species Pterophyllum scalare. The sequence continues at coordinate 31,924 of JAMQGT020013982.1, forward strand.
TTTCATCATGTCCTTTCATTAAAATATGAAATAAATAACATGAAGCAGCATCAGACACAGAACAGATTAAAGCACCAACATTCAAACAGTTTCTAGTTTGTTTGTCTTTTGATTTTTGTTTCAATGACAGCTTTATATTAAAAATATTTAGATATAAATTAAAGTAAGAAAGAAAGAATTTCATGATGAAGAAAAAATTGAGGAATTTATTTATTTAGTAACTTTCAGCTTTAATTAATATAAACCAAATCAATTTATGTAATTAATCTGACAGTTGAAAGTAAAAATATCTGAATAATAAGAAACAGAGTGAGCACTCCAACATGAAGAGCTTGTGTTGAATTATTTAGACCTTTGCTGGTATTTTGGAAATGCTGATGATGGATTTTCTTTAAATATGTATATTTGTATGAACCAATGGAAGGACTGCAGTATTAGAAACTACTTTGAAATGTCACCCTTATGTGAACCTTTAAAGATTTTGAAAAAAAAGCTGTGATATAATATAAATCAAAATGTGCAGCACAGAATGAAGCACAGGATGAAACTGAAGCACTCAGAAATCAACCCTTAAATAATCATGTGCAGTTCTGCTGGTAGTAGAATTTTACAATGATCCCAGAAATAAAAATATAAAAATAAGAATTATTTTTAAATGATGTGTTTGAAAATTAAATTTAGAGTTTCAGTTGGATGCTCCTCATGTTCCTGTGCCTCAAACTCAAAGTTACTAAACAGTGAAGGATTTACTGAAAACAACAAAGTGCCCAGAATGAGTTTCTTCTCTGCTGGTCCTCTCTGCAGAGACGGAGCTACAATGTTGCTGCACACTGATGTGAAAGCAGAGAGATAGAGGTTCACTCATACATGAACAGCTGACCTCTGAACTATTTAAAAACAACAAAACAAAAACAAATTCAAACAAAGTTTCTGGATCTGATCCCAGCAGCCACAGGCTCAGAGGCAGGTTGACACCAGATTATAAATGATTTAATGTTTATGTTCTACGATCAGTTCAACACAAGAAATCATAAAAATACATTTGTGTTAAAACACAATGTGTTGAACAGTGTTTCAGTGAGTCGTTATCACTGACATCAGTTTCACTGTGTGTCTGTTAGCTGGAGAAGCTGAAGGAGGAAACTGAAGAACTGAATCAGCAACTGGAGAAGAAGGATGCAGAGATCAGAGAGCTGAAGAAACAAGTAAACACACACAGACACACAAATTTCCACCATGTCAGGACTTTGTTGACTCACATCTATGTACAACAACCTCATCCTAAACCTTAAACAGAAATAAACAGATTTACATCCATTCATTTGTTTCTATTTTGTCCTCAAAGAAGCCACAAACCCAAACTCCAGACTAATGAAGCAGCAGTGAAATGAGTGATGAACAAACACAACAACAACACATCCACACAATGTGCCACAGCTAAATTAAAGGCTGCCTGCAGGAACCACTGAAAGCATTCAGCAATCATGCTGAAGAAAGTCTGACCTTCTAATGACTGACAGCACTCACTCTACACCATCCCCACAGCTTACAGTGAAGACAGACACACAATCACTTCAAGTTCTCTTCACAAGAAACAAGAAATATTACAATGATTTTTTTAAGATATCATAAAAGTATCTCAGCAGAGGTAACACATTAAAAAGTAATAAGAAGTATCCCTCAGTCTGTTTAAGCAATTTTCATAACATTATTTAAAGTGATGGATAATAAAAAACATGTTTTTGTCCAATTAAATAATCGACTAAAATAAATAAATAATTATAAACAGAGTCTCTTGTGCACTGATGTCTGAAAGTCGATTACAAATTGTTTGTATTGAGGCAACAGGAAACTGAAACATTGGAATCATTGTGAGTTTTGTTTTGTTGTGAATAGTTAGTGTTGACATCAGTTTGCTTTTGTGTGTCTGTTTGTTAGCTGGAGACAAACCAGGAAGCTCACAAGAAGATGAAGGAGGACAATGACCTGTTGAAAATTCAACTGGAGATGAATTCATCACGTGTCAAAGAAACAGTAAAACAGATAAATACACACAGACACACAAACACACAGGTTTCAACCCCTCAGTGCTTCACTGACTCACACTCATCCATGAGGCTGTAACTGGAGGTCATGAACGTTTCACTGAGACATCATTTGAAACTTCAGCTGCTTCTGTGATTCATGCAAAAACAAATAAAGTCTCCTCCAACATTTTGGCACCAACTTCATTTGTTTCGGTTACAGTGGCAGCTTTTAGCTCTTTGTTCAATGTGGGGGAAATATTTCAGCAGCTCTTAGCCAACACTGTTTCTCATCAGCCTGCCTTTGACACTGACTTACTGCAATAAGAAATAAATCATAAAACCAAAGCCATCGATCCAAACAGTCAATAAAAATACAAATCACACCCCCTGATATTTCACAATCTAATTGTTTGTCTGAAAATTGTAATTGTGATAAAATAAATTAGTGAGAGAGTAGTGGTAATCAGTCAGTCCCCTTCCATCATGTCCTGTCATTAAAATATGAAATAAATAACATCATCAGACACAAAACAGATTGAAGCACCAACTTTCACGGCTGGGTGCTGCAGGCAGGGAGGACCTCAAAGCAGGACGCAGGCAAGAGCAGATATGTGCTTAACTTTATTAGAACACAACACGAGAGAACAAAGCTGGACAGAGGCCAGCTACACAAAAACTCAAAAACACCCAGCACGAACGTTAACCTAAACGTGCAAGACTAAGGACCCAACAAAGAACAAAGACAAGGGCAGACAATAAATACACAAGGGTCAATGAGGGGAGGGATAACAGGTGGGGAAACAGCTGAACAATGACGCAGACGAGGCAGGAGGAAGCAAAACTGAATACAACACACAAGGAACACGAGGCTAACAAAATAAAACAAGAAGTGGAACTAAACACAACATCCAAACCCAGCACAAAAAACCCTGAATAACAAACAACTAACAGAAAGCCAAATCATAACAACTGAGGATCTAAATAATAAACATCAGCAAAAAATACAACAAAATGGAACTACAAAGAAAGATCTCAACAATCCACAACCATGACACCAACATTCAAAAAGTTTCTATTTGTCTTTTGATTTGTTTAATGAAAGGTTTATATAATATAAAAAATATTTAGATATAAATTTACATAAGAAAGAAAGAATTTCATGATGAGGAGACATAGTGAGGAATTTATTTATTTAGTTAATTTAGTTTATTTATTGCAGTTCTGCTTGTAAGGAATTCCACAATGATCCCAGAAATAGAAAAATATGATTTTTTTCTTTTAAATGATGTGTTTGAAAATTAAATTTAGAGTTTCAGTTGGATGCTCCTCATGTTCCTGTTATTAAACAGTGAAGGATTTACTGAAAACAACAAACTGCCCAGAATGAGTTTCTTCTCTGCTGGTCCTCTCTGCAGAGACGGAGCTACAATGTTGCTGCACACTGATGTGAAAGCAGAGAGATAGAGGTTCACTCATACATAAACAGCTGACCTCTGAACTATTTAAAAACAACAAAACAAAAACAAACAAACAGGGTTGACACCAGATTATAAATGATTTAATGGTTATATTCTATATTGGCCGATCATTTCAACACTTAAAATGCAAAACATCATAAAATTGCATTTGTATTCAAACACAATGTTTTAAAAGGAAACATGGAGACATGGAGAAGCTGAAGGAGGAAACTGAAGCACTGAGTCAGAAGAAGGATGCAGAGAGCAGAGAGCTGAAGAAACAACACACACACACACACACACACACACTAGTAGTTTTATTATGCTGCTCACACGCACACTCATCCGCCGCTGCCCCCCCCCTTCCTTACGGGAACGCCCACCCCTCAAACTCACAAACTGCCCCCCACCTCCCCTGAAACTGACATCAGCAACAATACCTGGCCATCTCCCTGTGTAACAGCTGACAAACAAAACACCTCACATGTGCACTGTTGCTAAAATGTCTGGGGGAAGGCGATGTAACAGTAGGCCACAGTTTAGTAGAGCAATAGCCCAAATCCCACACGTAAGCATCAGGTGCGTATCGGTTTTTAAAACACAGAGCTCCACTCTCCGAAAAGGTGTAGAAAGAGGAGGAAGACGTAGACCCCCTCCTGTTGCATGTGGGTCTTTACCACAATACAAAACGCTTTGAGGCTGTTCTCATGTGATTTTTGTGCTATATACATACAACTGAATTGAATTGAATTGAAATGAATGTAAACAGCTGTGTAAACAACACAGCATCAGGGGTCTGTGTTTCCATTGGGGCGATGGGATATAAGGACCTACCAATCCTCATTTCTACAGCAGCCATCACCGCCCCATCTTCACCAGCCCTTTGAACCCGTACATCAACCATGGAGACCTTCCCACAGCCGACGTTCAGCGAGCCTTTTGCAGGTACGTTGCCGGATGACTAAGTTGACGTGCGCCCCCACAAAAAGAAGCGTGAGGAGACTGAGTTTAAATTAGAATACACAACCAAAGCGGATAGGTGTATACAGATACATTCAGCGATGCGAAATTATAATGTGTGCTAGGAAGACTTATAGGCCTTCTCCCCTGTATAAAATGAATCTTTCTACACCTTTTTGGACAGTGGAGCACCGTGTTTTAAAAACCGATACGCACCTGATGCTTACGTGTGGGATATGGGCTATTGTTCTACTAAACTGTGGCCTACTGTTACATCGCCTTCCCCCAGACATTTCAGCAACAGTGCACATGTGAGGTGTTTTGTTTGTCAGCTGTTACACAGGGAGATGGCCAGGTATTGTTGCTGATGTCAGTCTCAGGGTGGGGGTGGGGGGGGCAGTTGTGAGTTTTGAGGGGTGGGCGTTACCGTAAAGAAGGGGGGCAGCGGCGGATGAGCGTGCATGTGGAGAGCGTGCGTGTGCGCGTGGACACGTGCATGCTCATGGGGATGAAGGGGTGGGGGGGTAGCAGGAAGAGCATTAGAACTCACCTCTAATCTGCATATGTCTCTCTCTCTCAGTCAGAGTCGAGCAAACTACACCAACCACAGTCTGATGAACCTCATGTCAGCTCAGCCAATCACAGCTCGATGAGAGGTGACATCATTCTGGAAGAGGTCGACAGTAATGGCAGCTATCTGTGTCTGAAAAACATTTCCAGTGAGGTAATGCTGCTTACATGCTGATGTTCTACCTAAGCACGAGCAATATGTTTGTAGATGTACAAAAAATCATTTCCAAAACAAAAAGATCCAACAGAAAGACACAAATCACACACCTTCATTCATAAACACTTTGGATTCAACACACACTGAACTTTGTTGATATTATTGGTTGTTTTTGTTTGTTTGTTTCATTCTCTTCATTCTCTCTTGCAGGATAAATGTTTGAGAGGGTGGCAGGTAAAACTACAGTTCAATGAAGCACAACCCATAACATACAAATTTAAAGGAAACTACAAACTGAGAGCTGGGCGGGTACTCACTGTGAGTCTGTGTGTTTCTAGATTTTTCTTTCTCTCTTATTTCTTTTCACTTGGACATCTGTGACCTTTTTATTGGCTCCATCTACAGTTACGAGCACCTAGATGCCAGAAACCCACACCCTGAAAATGATTACCTGGTGTGGAAGGGCATGCCCTGGTGCCTTGAAGAAAACCTGAAGATCAGCCTCATCAGCAACACTGGAGAGGAGCACACACTAAAGTGGTGCTTCATAAATACAGGGACACACGTGTGAATTCACCAGAATTATTTTCCCCTGTTCTCATGTTTCTTTCTGTTAGCGCTCTTTTTAGAGCCTCTTGAAGTAAATCATGAAAAAAATGTCTTTTATCTTAGTTACTGCTGTGTGTGTGAGTTTGTTATTAAAAGCTTTTGTTTGTGTTGTTCATTTATCGAAAACAGGAACGAGACAAAAACAACAAGGGAATAAGGAGTCCAATTATTAAATTTAATAATGCCATTTTCAAACAGTTTTAATACAGATTAATGTGGGTGAAATACCTCATGGTGTGTCCAGTTTGGAACTGGGCAGAGGCATGGAGCATTCACACTTGTCTTTTCTCAGTTACAGCTTTCATAGTCAGCTTATCAATGTTGATTACATCATATACAAAACAATAAATGTGCAAAACAACAGCTGGGTGTCTGACGACCTCGGAGTCTCCATTTTAGTCGTTTGTTTGGTCTCCGTCAGGCTGACCATCGCCACCCGACAGAGTCCTAGCGTGTATTATTAATAATCTGTTAGTGACAGAGACATACCTATAATGAACTGTTCTTGGCTGAAACCAAACATTATGTGCTTGTGTATTTTAATAGATTATGCTTTTTTCCAGACAAATTTCTCAGGGAAATAAATGTAGATTTAGTAAAGACAAATACTGACCATGAATTTCCCTTCAGTCTTTAGGGGCTCATCTAAAAACACACACTTTTCCATACAGTCAATATTTGTGAAACTCAGTTACCAGCAAACCGAACCACAGAACACATGATAACCAATATGTGTCCCTTTAGTAAGCAGCTGTGTGGGAGCACTATCTTTATGAAGTGCTGCAAACACAAGATAATATATCTGCTTTAACATTATTGCAATATTAACAGTAAGAAATAATACAAGAAATGTGAGGAAGTGGTCTCCCATCCCTCAGTATCCTTCATCCTTCCAAATGAATGAAGCCATCAAGACCATCACACTGCAAAGAGACAGACTCACACTGAAACAGCTGGATTTTTTATTTTACTGATACATGTAAAGAGGTAAATGATATACTTTTATTAATAAATTAAATCCTTTTAACATACACTGAACAATATGTTTTGTGTGTCTCTTTCTCTTACATGTCCTTTGTTGTCGTTTATGTCACTCCTGCCAGAGAAACTAGGGAGTGAAAGAAATATAATCATGGTATATGTTTGCTCCGATCATCTTTAGTTATTTGCCTGAGAAAATGTGTCTTAGACTAGAAAATAAACATCACTGATTAAATGACAGAAGTACATAATGTTTGGGGACACTCGAAGGACAGGATGTTCCTTTGGGTCTGTCTCTGTCCCTAACAGATGCCAGGACAAGACTACACAATGAGAGAACAGAGTCTCCGAGGTCATCTCAACACCCAGCTGTTAAAATTCTCTGTTTTCCATATTTCTTGTTTTGTTTATGATGTAACCGAGATTGATAAGCTGTGACTGTATGAAACTGTGAGCTGAAAGAGAAAGTGTGGGTACTTCATGCCATATTCAGCTCCAGACTGGATAAAGCATGCGGTCTCTCATTAGATTAATCTGTAAATTGTTTGAAAATGGCTTAATTAAATTTAATAATTGAACTCCTTATTCTGTTGTTTTGTCTCATTCCTGTTCGATAAATGAACACACAGAAACATAAAAGGCTTAAGCAGAGCTCAGACATTTTTTTCAAAATTTCTTCAGTGTTAAAATCTTTGCGCTTACATTTCTGTGTTTAAGAGGTCTGTTCAGATATAAAATAAAGTGGTGTTTGATCAAATGCAGAACCAAGACTGGTGTCAATATTTATTTATTTATTAATAGTACAAAACTGCGTATGCTGACAGGTAGGAGAGAGTGAACAGGGCGTTAATGTTCGGTCTGAATAACCCTAACCTGATGAGTAAATAAATAAGCACACTAATTACATGATGTTCTATCACCAGTTTTACAAATAATTTATAGACTGTATAATTTTATAAATGTAGTAGCCTGCCTGCAACAAGCCACTTTGTCTTTTTCTGTAAATTAAAATCGTGGCTCTGAAAGCGGCACTCAAAAGAGGAAGTGTCCGCACCTTCGGATAAAATAAATCGATACTGCGCATCTCTGGTAAATTGCTACAGTAATTTTAAGAGCAGAAACCACCTTTGCAGACAGTCAGAGAGACCAGACTATCATCAGCATTACAGAGGATTCATCTGTGGAAGGAATCCTCCCTCTCTCCCACCCCCACCGTGGACCGCTGCGGCCGGCTCACCGGCTGGGAGCGGCAATATTAAGAGGCAGCATCTCTATGTTGCAATAGGCATACAGTTCAAGTATGACCCATTATATGAGTCTATGCTGGTTCGTTGCTGAGCACTCAATCTGTCGTAGACTGGAAAATAAACATACAGTAAAAACAGTCCAGTTTGTATTTAACTGACCACGTTTTTCCCATTTTAATCCTTGTTGATTTGCTCTGTGATAACAGATAACGGTGAAACTTTTTCGGACCTGCTCAGTGATCAGGTGTGAAACAAAACAACTTCTGTGAATTTCTGAAGTAGTCTTCAGGAACAGTTCTCTGCTAGGACATTCTTGAATGGTACATGTAACAAAGACTCATAATCTTTGGACGTTTCTGAAAACCATATGTATGCATTCACTGTCAGGTCCAGCTACCACACTGGCATGGTGCAGTAATGTCCTGGATTGATCTGTGAGCTCGTGTGAGATGGCTCTATTAAATTTATTAACTGACTCTAGTGTTCCACTGTGTGTTTTTCTATCCAGGTTTGCTTTTACTGCATTGTTAGCATGTTTGAGACTTCTCTGTGCTGGATAAATGAAGGAGATCTCAGGACCAGTGGATGAAACACAAACCATGACAGCAGCTGCACTGTTTTTACAGACAGCTGTAGACGTTCACTGTTGCGCCTTCCTCCTGATCTCCTTCATACATATCAATTATAATTTGCAACTAAATTTCCTAATTTGTGCTCATCACTCTATAAAACCCATTGTTAAGTGCCATTTTTGAGTAATTCATATTTTATTTTTAAGAGCCTTTAAAAAATTCCAAAAAGCAGGATTCATGAGTATCAGTCAGTTTCTCTTCAGTACACATTTCTGAGAATGGCACAATACTGTCATAGCAAATCAGGTTTGACACCAGAGAGCATGAAGTGGGAGGAGGCGGTGGGTGTTCATATTAATGCCGATGACACGTTATAAGCTACCTTTAGTAGGCAGCTTTTAAAATAATTTTATAATCGATAAAAGTGGAACTTCATGCAGAACTTCTAACAGGAGACTGAAAAGGGAGAAAGCTTAGATTGCTCAGTGCAGCGCTACTTAAAAAAACTATTTATTTATTTACTTATTTATTAGATTCACAAAAATAAATTGATCAAAAGAATGTTTGGTGATTGGCAGTGGAAAATGTGTGAAAGGTCATAGTGACTAAAAATTGATCAATCATATTTTAGATTTTCAAAGCTTGTTCCACCATTGGTTGCAGCTTTGCTTTAGACAGTGAAAATACTTCAGCATGAAATGTTAACAAAACATTTATGAACCACAGAAGTCAACGTTTTTGTGACGAAAGCGCCACCTCTTGGTGACACTCTGCAATTGAGGGAAAGGGGTGTGGTCATGCTGGGAAGTAGATACGCCCAGGAGAAGGAGGGGGACTTCCAGCCGGCTGGGAGCGCAACTTTAAGCTGTATGTGCTGTTAGCAGTGATTTAAGGATGACAGCAGATTCTAAAAAGAGGGACCAATGTTCCAGTGCACAATTTTTCTCAGGCTCTTTGGCTCAAGCAACAGTTTAGATTGTCAATATTATAATATATAGAATATTTTATTGTATACAGCAGTACATTTATTGTGTATTCTTACATTCACAAATAGTTAAATCAATTTATACTAATAACCATGTACACTTCTTTATAATTTGAACAATCAGTGGGGCATTTTATGGGGGCAACAAGCTGCCCATAGAAAAGGAAAATGAGTAAGGATCTGTGGTAGCATGGTAGGATGTTCCTGGCAACTAATTTCTTAGTTGACTAAAAAAAAAACAGGAAAAAATAGACTATCCGACTAGTCTAAAACTAAGAAACACTCAGATATAAAGTTACATTTTAGATCTGTTTAATGGATAATGTCAAAAACTGTGTAAACAAAGGTATCTGAAACCATATTCTTTTCTATGTTTGAAAGGCCTTTAAAGGGTTTTAGTTGCTTTTATGGATTACTGAAATGAAAGTTCTTATGAAAAACCATATAACCATAAGCTATTACATTTGTCGACTCTACCGGGAGTGATGAACTGACGCGCGATCATTCAACCCTTTTACCAGGAGGACATCGGTAAAAGACAAATGGCCCATTCATTTCAGAAAAACCAAAGGCCCTCTAAAACTAAAAACCCCATGAATAGGTTTTTTCAGCGGGTTGGCCAGTATCCCACCCCAAATGCAGAGCTCCGGGAACACAGGTTTAATAATAGACAGGGAAAACAAAAAGCACACAGGAACTCCCCCTGGGAAATACACAGGTTAGGGGGAGACCGGGGAGACCGGGGAGACCAGGAAACACTAAGGGACACAGCAGGGAGCAACCACTACGTACGAAATGACACGACCAGGAACGGAAGAAAACTGAGGGCTTAAGTACACAAGAGGGCAATCGGGGCAAGGGAAAACAGCTGGGGAACACAGGTGAAGCAAATAAGGCAAACAACAGGGGGAAGCAAAGTCAAACACGAGACATGGGGAACACAGGACTATCAAAATAAAACAGGAAGGGACAGGACCAGGAACACGCAGAAACATCAGGGACCAGAGAAACAAGGAAACAAAACAGAAAACACTGGGCCACAGGCCCAGGACCATGACAATATTCTTCTTTACTCTCATATTATCAACTCTTTTTTCTCTTAAACTCTTTTAGACTCTTTTGTACCTGTGTGAAATGGCTTGAATTACACCTTCCTCCCGTCTCACTACCAGTGACCACCAATTTGATACAATTCAATCTGAAGATATTTAGAAAAGGTCTCTGCCAAGCTTTAGATGGAGCTCTCCTGGTCACTGATAGAGTCTGGAAGTCGGTACTGTCGCGTGGAACCACGAAGCGGCGGTTATCGGTGGCCAAAAATTACTCCTTATTCCCAAGAAACTCAAAAAACACAAATAAAAACATCTGAAAATCAAAAACATTCCTGTTCGATCATGACGGGTGTCACCATTTGAAGAAATTTAGAAAAAATATGAGCTGCTGCTTTTATGTTTCTGTGTGTTTGTCTATCAAACAGAAATGAGACAAAACAACGGAATAAGGAGTTCAATTATTAAATTTAATCAAGCCATTTTCAAACAGTTTACAGATTAATCAGGCTCAGAAACCGCATGCCCTCTCCAGTATGGTACTGAATATGACATGAAGGACTGGTCCCCTCCTTTACAACTCAGGGTTTCATATAGTCACAGCTTTATCAGTCTTGGTTACATCATATACAAAACAAGAAATGTGGAAAACAGAGAATTTCAACAGCTGGGTGTTCAAATGGCCTCGGAGTCTCCATTTCTATCATTGTGTTGTCTCTCAGTGGCTGACCGTTCCCCAGTTAGAACACCCAGTCCCCGATGACACCAAACATTATGTACTTCTGTGTCATTTAATCAGTGATGTTTATTTTCTAGTCTAAGACAAAGTTTCTCAGGCAACTAAATGTACATATAAAAGCTGTGACTATATGAAACCCTGAGTTGTAAAGGAGGGGACCAGTCCTTCATGTCCTATTCAGTACCACACTGAGTATGCCGTGGAGTTCTGACCCAGATTAATCTGTAAAAATTTTACATTTTTCTCATGAAGGTTTTGCTGATATCTCTTATGTGCATCCATGTACAGCAGAATAAAAGCTTTCTTATTACTTGTCATTAATGCATGTGAACGTTGTCTGCAAACATTCACTGGACATTTATGGCACAGAAGACGATGATGGTGTGACAGACTTTTTGTTACAGTGAATTGGACTGAACATTGAGTATGCTTTTCAATGAAAATAATGCTTGTGGTGTCACCAAAATCAAGTTATAGCCTTTGTTTATCCCCCTCAGTCCACTAAAGTTCAGGGTTCACAAATAACTCCATGACAAAGGCTCACAAGACAGAAGCTCACAGCCTGATTGGAAAAAGGGACAAAAGCTGAAAACTTCCAAAAATATATTTCCAACTAGATAATTCAAATTTATACATTAGAATGTTTTCTTGTGAATTTAGTCTTGTTTGAATGTTTCACTGTATAATAATTCATATGTAGTCACATTGTAATGGAAAAAGGCTTAAAAGATGACAATGTAAATTTGATTATATATGTTGGTTACAACTGTTGGGAGGGGTAGACCACTGTGAGTACTTGATTTGTATTTGTATGACTCACAGAAACCTCCTTTACATATGAAAGCCTGCCCTAGACCCGAGGAGAGGGGGGAGCTGGGGGGACACTGCCACAGAAAGACCACGGCAGCTCGTTGCAGTTTAACTGTTCTGACCAAAGCCTCCTGCTGAGAGCCCGAAATCTCAAGGCGCGCAATATTACATGCCAGTAACTGTCGAAAAACCCACTTTTCATGCAGTGAAAACCCCACAAAGATACAAGCTCCACAGTGACATCATGGCACTGATTTAATGTCTCTGACTCGTAGCTTTCAGAATACACTCATGACTCATGACTGAGAACCTACCCCTTAACTCTGTATAAAGTCCTAGAATGAAAATGGGGAAAAAATCCAAAAATTCTAACGCAATACATTTTCCAAATGACTAGTTTGCAGAGCTATTTATCCCATAGTAACATAAATAATGTGCTGCTCTATGTGTTACCAGTGGTAATAAAGACTGATGGCACAGCAGCATCTAAACAAACCAAAGTGACATTACTGAGACTGACATGCAGCTGAAAACAGTGCAGCTGAACAACTAATTAGACAGCTGACTTGTAAACTGTCTATTAATGCATGTCTCTAACTAACTAATGCAAAACATAAATAATTAAATAAAAAGGATCCTATCATCCCATATATTTTTATTTTTGTACTTTTTGCTTCTGGCTTCACATGTTGATAAAAAAAAAATCACCTTCAATTTCAGGGCATTATGAATGTAAGCTGAAACAAAAAAAGGATCTTTTTTTTTTTTTTTGGACAAACTTCATGTGGAGCCTTTGAACTCAAAGAGTCCAAAAACTGGTGATGTGTGATGGTGATCATTTATAGCAGAGCATCCAGAAATGCTCTGTAATAATTGACTACACTGTTAAGCACTCATCTATTGCTGGTAAATTTGAATCAAGTGAGCTACAAAATGTAAATGAGCTATAGGGAATGAATTCACATTATTTAGCCTCACACAAAAATATTCATAAACATTATTCTTAACCAATCAGAGAATCTCTGACCCAGATTGATTTTTTTTGTTGTTGTTTATTTTGTGGTGGGGGGGGGGGTTACATAAAGGAAATTCTATTGAAGGTTCACATGAAATCCTAGATGAATTTTAAAAACATGGGTACATTTACACATCAGTTAGAAAGTAGTCTTGAATTCAATGGAATTTTTCTCTGGTAGAAATTCTGTGTAAAAGATTTTGTGAGGCACATGCAAATGACAGAGCTGTAACAGTTGAAGAAATTATGAAAACATATCTTTTTATCTGAGTTCCTGCTGTGTGTGTGTTAGTTGCTGTTAACGCTTTATGTTTGTGCGTGTTCGTGCATCGAACAGGAATGAGACAAAAACTAGGGAATAAGGAGTTCAAATATTACATTTAATTAAGCCATTTTCAAACAGTTTTTGTACAGATTAATCTGGGCGTAATACCGCCTGATCTGTCCAGTATGAAACCAGGCAGATCATGAGTATTCACTTTGTCTTTTCTCAGTCAATATTTTCATAGTCACAGCTTTTCTATGTTGGTTACATCATATACAAAACAATAATCGTGCAAAACAACAGCTGGGTGTTCTGAATGACCTCGGAGCCTCCATTTTATCGTTTGTGTCGTCTTTCTCTCGGTTAGAGACGACACAAAAGGTCATCTTGGTCTTCTCGTGTCATTTAATCAGTTATGTTTATGTTATAGTCTAACACATATTGTCTCAGGGAACCTATAGCATGAATATATCGCTTCACAGTTTGCAACGAGGCAACAAACATTCTACTGAGATATGATTTCTACATGTGTGTGTGACTTTTGTGTAGGGTGTGTTCCCTTGGCATTATAGTGAGTAATTTAAAATAGAAAAAGACAGTGAATTATCAGCAGTAATTGTTTATACCTGATTAACAAATTTCAAAACAATACATGAAAAATTCAGAGAGGTGAATTTAAAAAATGTTGCCAATAATGAGAGATAGGGATAGTCTTAATTTTAAATTTTTGTTAACCTTGACCTTGAAAAAGAAATCATATGTTCTTGGGCCCCAAAAGAATATTTCCATAAAGTTTAATCAGTTTTGGCTCAAAAACTTTTGAGCTATATTGCTAACAGAAGGACACATCAGCAAACAAACAAAAACTTCTTCCACCCATCGGTGGGCAAAGTAATAATTTCTGGAGCTGTTCCTGAACCTGTGCATTGATTTCCATGTCAGAATCATGTTTTTAATGCAGTTCTACCTGTGGGCCCAAAAATCACAGGCACCCAATACTGATTTTCAGCCACTATTCTGAAGTTTTGTAGAGGCTGTTTTTGCACATTCTTAGTTGTGAGAAATTCTGCCTTTTTTAAATGCAAATCATGTTACTGACTAATTGCCTGCTATTCTTCTTAAAATGGTATATTTTCTCACTTTAAATCTTAATATGTTTTCTATGTTCTATTGTGAATGAAGTATAGGTTTATGAGATTTGATATATAGATTTGATATTGTTTTTATATTCAGTCAAAAGTTTTCATATTCATATAAATGGGTAAGTGTGTCCAAACTTTTGCCTGGTACTGTACGCTGAGTCCCTCTCCTTCTTCTTCTATTTTACACTCTAAACACAGCCCTTTCTCTCAATTGCAGAGTGTTACCAAAAGATGGCGCTTTTTTTTATTGCACCTTGCAATCCAACTCTTGAGCTCTGCATTTCTGCAGCCACTGCTACACATATGTTCAGTATCCAACTTGAGACTCACAGCATGTGGAAAACATGGGTTCTACCATTAGAGCTACAAAGTTTTAACGTAAGAAACAAATGAAGAAAAAGACATACTTCTTACTTTAAATGTAAAATTAAAAATAATTAACCACCATCTTGTGTCCTTGCTGTTTTATCTAACATATGCCTTTGCATTTTTTTCCTCACTATTTAATATTCCACAGTCAGTTGTTAGTGATATTATAACAAAGTGGAAGCAATTAACGAGAACGAGAACGAGACAGAGCAAGTTTGACTTTACATGGATTACCTTGCTTTAGCTCTTCTTCCATTCTGGAACTATAAAAAGTCATCCTCAGAGATGGCAGATTTTTCTGATGTTTTATTTCCTTTAACAGGAAACTTAGGAGAAGGCATTTAATATATTTCTGTATTTAATTGATGATAAAACATAAGCAAGTTTTGGATCACTTACTTGTGTACTTGCTATGCCCCTTGGGGCCAGTATTTAATTTCCTCAGCTGTCTGTAATGAGGCTGGCTGACATTTGTTGAACTGTTAGGAAAACATTTAAAATTACCTGCCACAACACATCACGCCTGCTCTGCTTGTGACCTCAATGGACACAACAGACATCTGCAGTCATTCCTGCTCATTTTAACCCCTGGATATGATGCTGTAAATGATGCATAAGTATAAATTATATATAAAAAAATTATAAAATAATAAATTATATGTAAATGATAAGGTTTTGCCTCTTTCATCCTTTTGTATGCTATAAGCCCCAGTGATGGAGGATATACCAGTAAGATTGGCTTTTATGCATTATTGTTCCCTCCATTTAGACTCAAATGATTTTGATGTTTGAATGCCTGCAGGGATGGGAAACAAATGTGTTAAACTTAAAATAGGTGTCTGACCTCACAAATGTGCTCCTGGAAGAAACTGGAAAAAATTCCCATAAACGCTCCTAAACCTTGTGGAAAGCCATCCCAAAAGAGTTGAAGCTGTTATGGCTGCAAAGGGTGGGCCGACATCATATGCAACCCTATAGAATAAAAATGGGGTGTCACTCAAGTTCATATGCGGGTGAAGGCATAGGATAATTCTGATAATATTGTGTACATGCTCCAGGTTCACCACCTTAATTACATTAAAAAAGGATAGTACATACGTTATGTCAAAACAGGATTTAATGTCAGCTATTCTGGAATAAAATATAAAATTACAGCTAAGGTCAGAGCAGAGACTGAGCTGAGGCAAAACTTGAGCATTATAAAGTTATTCATACTGATCCTTATGTCATGGTCCTGGGCCGTGTGCCCAGCATCTTGTGTTTTATTTCCTTTAGATTCTGTTTTCTTCATAGTTTCCTGTCCTGTTATTAGTTAATGTTGTTTACATATTGATTTCTGGTTTCCTAGAGTTTTGTGTGGCAAGTCTGTGTGGGTATCATGTTTTGTTACTTCCTGATTTATTTTGGTAGTGTCTTGTTTCTTGTGCAGTGTGTTCAGTTTTTCTCCCCCGGTCTGTCCACCTGTTCTCTTCAGCTGTCTCCTGTTGTCCCTCGTCATTCCCTGTCTATATATTGTCTGCATTTCCCTCTGTCGTGCCGTCATCATTGTATTACTGATGTGTGTTTTTCTGTCTGTGAGTGAGTTTCTGTCCCCCAGTATTTTACAGCAATAAAGCTGATCTTTTTGGTCTTTGGGTCTGTCTCCGGAGTCTGCACTTTGGAGTCCTACTCTGCCTGCCGCAGCAGTATATGACACCTTACTGCTTCTTTTAGCACCACTAACAAGAGCTTCCAAATGAAGCTTACCAACACCAACTGCTAAAACCTAAATTTATATGTCTCTGTGTATCATATAATTATTTATTATATGTATATACAGTACCAATCAAAAATACTGTAGCATTCATATGAATGGGTAAGTGTGTCCAAACTTTTGACTGGTACTGTATATATTATATTTTTCATTTTTATATTCTCTAGTAAATGTGGAGTTCAGTGTTGCCAAATCCTTACGAGCCCTTTGTGAATGCAGAAACATGCCTTACCACATAGCACAAAGTTGTCACAAACTTTGCATGTTAAAAAGACCATGAAGCATTTGCTGTGTTGATAAAGACAATCATCAGGATAATCATCGTGGGTTTCTACACAATCAGCCAGTGTATCGGCATTTCTGTCACAAAGCTGACAGACAGGTATGTGGCCCCTATAAAGTGATCCAGGAAGGTGCTTTTCTCATATGCGATACCTGCCAGACACCTTTGAATGCTGAACAAACCATGAAGCATTCTCTGTCTTGGCAAGGACAATCATCATGGGTTTCTACACAATCAGCCAATGTATCTGCATTTCTGTCGAGAAAGCTGACAGACAGGTGTGACCATGTGACAATGTAGTCTGTATGTAAAGGAGTGTTGTGAAATTATTACGCTCACCTGACAAAAGGCTTTTCAGAGGCCAGAAGGCAACAAGAGGTAATCAAATCTACTTTGAATTTTAAAAGCTTTTCTCTCATTTTATTTTTTTAACTGATTATCACTTATTTTACCTTCAGACCAACTATAGGACAACAATATTTACTGATGCTCTTATATATGATTTAAACCTATTTTGCATTGCTGGTGTTTATAGAACAAACATAGACAACTGTGCGGTTACTGAACATAAACAGCAGTAAATAAAACATAAATAACACTAAATTCTATTTTCTTGATAAATACCAGAGAACAGTGCTCAATGAATAGATTTCATAATCTATTTATTGAGCATTAATTCTTTGAATTAAATTAAATTCAAGACAACCAATAATAAGAGCTCTGTGTTAGACACGGTCTACAAATGTGCAAACTGTTTGAGGTCATGAATTTCTTTTTAAAATAAATTATGAGAGGAATACCATATTAGTAAGAGTTATCACTTTAAAAAATAGTATTGTGTAGCCAATAACTGCAAAACATTTGTTAGCTGCATGATCCACAACAGCTTATAAACACAACCACCATGAACTTTCACCTTCTGCTGTGCTGACAGAGTCAAAAGTGACTGCCACAGCTGTTGGCCCAAAGGGTTTATTATCTATTTTCATAACTACTGCTTTTTAACACTTATTCCAGACCTAAATAATGTTTAATACCTTCCTGCATCACACAAGACAGTGTCTTTGTCTGAAAGTCTTACAAAAGAAATTTTGCCTTTTTTGTTTTACATCTAATGAGATTGGGTTTGTTTCCTTGAAAAACATTTGTTATTACTGAAGATTAATGTTCTCCCTGAAATCTGACACCAATAGACAGCAACCGTCTGTGTAGATTCTCAGTCATCCAGGTCATGGTAGCCTCAAGAGCTTGAAAAAGGTGACCGGACTTCTTTCATTTGTTGATAACATTTTACCTCTTATCCAAGAGGCTTCTTCAGTGCATGGAAATGCCATTCCTTTTTTTTTTTTTTTAATAACTGGGATCATGTGATGACTTAGGGCTGGGTGATATGGAGCAAAAGTAATATCTCAATATTTATTAGCTGAATGGCGATATATGATATTGTCATGGGGTCCTTTTGACCCAGTGTGTTTTGTTTATGCTTTGTTTTGTCTTGCATTTATCTTTGGGTTTCTTTTGCTGTGGGGTTTGTTTACGTTTTGATTTCTAGTTCCTTGTGTTTCCCGGTGTTCAGTGTCTAGTCCGCTTCTTTGTTCCCTCGTCTGACTTCCTTTTTTGCCTTTGTTCCTGAAAATCTAGTAAAGTTTATTTTCGCTTGTTCAGAGTTGATGCTGCTGGTACCGTCCAATCCTGCCTTTTGTTTGCACTCAAGCCAATAAAGCTGAGTTTAAATTTTACTTCCGTCTGGTGTATCCTGCATTGGGGTCCTCTTCCTGCCTGCCACAGTGTAACATGACAGATATATATCTGAATATCTTTTTCTTCCCAAAAGGGATAAACAAAAAAGCACTTCTGAGTCAAAGCTACATGTCCCAAATATCAAACAGGCACTTTTATATCGCCCAGCCTTATGATGACTGCTGGAGTAGCTTGATGAAAATAAACTAAAGAGAGCTGAGAACAGCAACAATATTTTACTGTGAATAAATAACTCCTTTAGTTTTCTTATTAGCAAAGAATGCACTGATAATGAAGATTCATTATTTTAAATAATGACACTGTAATCCAGTGAGAATCCCACAGTTTTGCAAACCAGCATTTAAGGAGCAGAAGTATATGAGTATACAGCACTACAAGAGTTCAGGAAGGTTAGCACTATCTCTCAAATGATGATGAAATGATCCTTTTATTACTGTTTCAGTTTCTCGGTGATCCCAGCTGTTCAATTCAGTTTTATTTATTTAGTGCCAAATAACAGGAAACAATTGCCTCAAGGTGATTTTTTTATTGTAAAGTAAAGACTACAATAATTACAGAGAAAACCCAACAATGAAATGGTCCCCTATGAGCAAGCACATGGCAAGAGTGGGAAGGGAAAACTTGCTTTTAACAGGAAGAACAACAAACAATTAATTAATATGATCATTTATTCATTTTAATAAGAAAAAATAGGTGGGGACACATCCTGTACAGGCTGCCAGTGTGTTGCGCTAGCACAGAGACAGACAACCATTCACACCTGTTGACAATTTAGAATCACCAATTAAGCTAACCCTGCTAACTGCATGTGTCTGGACTGTGGGGAGAAGCCAGAGTGCCCAGAGAGAACCCATGCAGACACAAGGAGAACATGCAAACTCCACACAGAGAGGTCCTGGCCAAGGAGGAATCAAACCCAGGGCCTTCTTTTTGTAAGGCAGCAATGCTAACCACCATGCCATGTTGTTGCTTCCGTTTTCAAGGGGAAGCTAAACTTAACAGTATACAGTGACATGAGGAGCTGTACCAAGGTCCATTATAAGATAAATAGATCCATTCCTCCACCCATCCATTTTTTTCTGCTTATCCTTTCAGAGCCTATCCCAGCTGTCAAAAGGCAAGAGGCAGAGTGCACCCTGGAGAGGTTTCCAGTCTGCCGCATAAATAATAATTAATTACTTTAAAAATCTCTTAATTACAATTTGTTGCAGTGTGTGAAAATGCCGCCACAAACTTATTGAGTGTTACTAACTGAAAAACAACAACATACAGTTAAATTCAAATGCAAACACAGTGTGGGGAGGAACAGAAAGAGGGCTGAACACTCTCTAAAATTGACTATAAAACACAGCAGCGTCCTTAAAGCTACAGTTTATGTTTATGTTGGGTGGAGGCTTGCTGTTACCTCGTTACAGGAGCGCTCCTGGTTTGAACCCTCAGCAGGGGCCTTTCTGCGTGTATTTGCATATTCTGCATATGACATAAACAATTTTGAAAGAATATAGTGCTTTTCTACAAACTTTTTATGTTTTGAAGCAAATATTCACCCTCTAGTTACTGAATGGAGTTGTCAGGTGTATGTGTTATCTTTTAAGCTGGTTATGTCAGTTTTCAGTGATGTTATCATAATGTGGCATACAGATAAAATTAGAAGCTTTCCTGCTACCTTGTGGCTTTTAACTGTCCTTCAGTTATTGCCAGAGAGCAGTTACAATATGACATTTGCAAATCAGTAACTAACTGAATATGAGAAACTAAATGTGATCATTTCTTCATGTTAATGTGAAAAACACTGTTAAAGCTCCCCTTTGTAGTTCCATTATTTGTTTCTATGTATTCTTGAGGGTACTGTATGCCTGCTGATACAGTTAAATATGTTCATATATGACTAAAATATGCAGACTTGAGCAACATCCATCCATCCATCCCATGGAGGAATGGATGGCACTGTTTCCTCATAGAAAGAAGGTTTGAACCCCAGTTGGGACCTTTCTGTGTGTATTTGCATGTTATTCCTGTGGCTACATGTTCAAAGGCATAAATGTTAGGTTAACTGGTGTTTGTAAACTGCCCGTGCATAGTACTGGAGCTAGATGAATGTATGATTAAACTATGATTGGTAGACTAATTGCTTTGAGTGGTCAGTAAAACCAGAAAAGTGTTATATAAATACCATATAATTCCACTTTACCTTTAAAAACTAAAACTTAGTGTACTTAAAAGAAGAGGAAAATCTGTCCCCATAAAACTGGACTTAAATAACTGTCAAGGTACTGTAGCATGGCTTAAAAAGCTCTATTCTCTATTGTTATAAAAGAAATAGTCTACACAGCTAATAGGAAACAGATATAAAGTTAGAAGATTGATGATAAATTTTCTATATCTCAGCATTCATTGTCTCTAGCAGTTTTTTTTCAAATTTGTAATACTGCTGTGCCTCAGTATCATGTTGAGATGAATGTGATGATAAATTTAGACTTTTATTGATTCTTTAAATTGGTATTTTTCCAATGTGGAATGATTGTACAGCATTTTTGTGTCATATGTGGGCTGTGTGGTGGGAAGGGATAGACCCAAATGCAGGACCTAAGACAGAACAAAAACTCAACTGCTTTATTGCAGGAGGCTCAAATAAAAAAAACCCACAAGATTCAAATCTGAAATCTCACTGCTCAAAAAAATAAAGGGATCACTTAAACAACACAATATAACTCCAAGTAAATCAAACTTCTGTGAAATCAAACTGTCCACTTAGGAAGCAACACTGATTGACAATCAATTTCACATGCTGTTGTGAAAATGGAATCGACAACAGGTGGAAATTATTGGCAATTAGCAAGACACACTCAATAAAGGAGTGGTTCTGCAGGTGGGGACCACAGACCACTTCTCAGTACCTGTGCTTTCTGGCTGATGTTTTGCTCACTTTTGAATGTTGGTGGTGCTTTCACACTCGTGGTAGCATGAGACGGACTCTACAACCCACACAAGTGGCTCAGGTAGTGCAGCTCATCCAGGATGGCACATCAATGCGAGCTGTGGCAAGAAGGTTTGCTGTGTCTGTCAGCGTAGTGTCCAGAGGCTGGAGGTGCTACCAGGAGACAGGCCAGTACACCAGGAGATGTGGAGGAGGCCGTAGGAGGGCAACAACCCAGCAGCAAGACTGCTACCTCTGCCTTTGTGCAAGGAGGAACAGGAGGAGCACTGCCAGAGCCCTGCAAAAAGACCTCCAGCAGGCCACAAACGTGCATGTGTCTGCACAAACGGTTAGAAACCGACTCAATGAGCATGCTATGAGGGCCCAACGCCCACAGATGGGGGTTGTGCTCACAGCCCAACACCGTGCAGGATGCTTGGTATTTGCCAGAGAACACCAGGATTGGCAAATTCGCCACTGGCACCCTGTGCTCTTCACAGATGAAAGCAGGTTCACACTAAGCACATGTGACAGAGGTGACAGAGTCTGGAGACGCCGTGGAGAGCGATGTGCTGCCTGCAACATCCTTCAGCATGACCGGTTTGGCAGTGGCTCAGTAATGGTGTGGGGTGGCACTTCTTTGGAGGGTCGCACGGCCCTCCATGTGCTCGCCAGAGGTAGCATGACTGCCATTAGGTACCGAGATGAGATCCTCAGACCCCTTGTGAGACCATATGCTGGTGCGGTTGACCCTGGGTTCCTCCTAATGCAGGACAATGCTAGACCTCATGTGGCTAGAGTGTGTCAGCAGTTCCTGCAAGATGAAGGCATTGAAGCTATGGACTGGCCCGCCCGTTCCCCAGACCTGAATCCGCTTGAGCACATCTGGGACATCATGTCTCGCTCCATCCACCAACGTCACATTGCACCACAGACTGTCCAGGAGTTGGTGGATGCTTTAGTCCAGGTCTGGGAGGAGATCCCTCAGGAGACCATCCACCACCTCATCAGGAGCATGCCCAGGTGTTGTAGGGAGGTCATACAGGCATGTGGAGGCCACACACAATACTGAGCCTCATTTTGACTTGTTTTAAGGACATTACATCAAAGTTGGATCAGCCTGTAGTGTGTTTTTCCACTTTAATTTTGTGTGTGACTCCAAATCCAGGCCTCCATTGGTTAATAAATTGGATTTCTATTGATGATTTTATGTGATTTTGGTGTCAGCACATTTTACTATGTACAGAACAAAGTATTCAATGAGAATATTTCATTCATGCAGATCTAGGATGTGTTATTTGAGTGTTCCCTTTATTTTTTTGAGCAGTGTAGTTAGGATGTTCAGGAACCACTCTGGAACCACCAAGGCTCAAGCCTGCCATGAACTGGAAACTGCTGGAATGCCAGTGTCACAGTTCACAGTGAAGTGAAGTGTGGAGGGTGTTGACAAAGAAGACCTTGCTCCAAAATCAACACCTAAACCTCAAATCAACAGCCAGACAGTTAAAACTGTTCCAACAGGAAATGCCATTTGGAATGGCCAAAGCAAGTTAACATGAAGCTTCTGGAGTGGCCTTCCCAAAGTCCCAACATCAATCCCATTGAAAATTTGTGCATTAAGCTTAAAAGCTGGGTCTGTGTCAGGAAACCAACCAATTTAAATTAACTGGTTGCTTTATATTTATCATACAGACATAAGTGCAAGCCCAGAGCTCTCTGAATAACCAAACAAAGCCCATCCTACACAACTAAAATGAATGTGACTCTAGATAAGATACCAGAAGCTTATCTAGAATAAGTTAAATGCCTTTAGTTTAGCTTTACACACTGATTCTGATAAGGTTGTTTCTATTTACTACTGTCATAAGAAAAAGCATAAATCACTTTTTTTCTCCCATCTGGCCTTGTGATGGGGACAGAGAGGATTATTCTAACATTTTTGTTCAGTTTGGTATTTCAGCTGTGCAGCTGTTAATGACTGAATTTGAACATGCTGGAAGATCGACATTCCTAAGACTCTGCTGGCGTGCTAAACATTAACATGAGATGGTGGTATGAACTACATACCTTCATACAGGATGAGGAACACATTTTCTGGAAGGAAAAAAACATTTTAGCTTTTTGGATTCCTGGTAGCATTTTAATACCAGCAACATAACATCATGTACAATAAAGCATATAAATGTATTTCTTTGATTTATTTATGGGAACTGTGGTTGTTGCATTTTCTTTCTAGTCAGGATGGCATTGCAAAAGGCGCTGCAATACATAGTTATTCTCCTAGTCATATGGAACGGTCTGAAGTATGAAGGATGCAGAGAGTCTCGAAATGGCTTATTTGAGGTAAGAATAAAAATGAATGAATTCATGGGTATTATTCTATATAGAAAAACATTCTACAGTTAAAGAAATCTGACTTTGTTCTTTGTTTTTGTTTTTTCCAGAAATTAATAAGTGCAGAACAATCCAGCATTCATTCCAGGCAAAAAAGAGAGAGTTAGTAACATTTTAATAGTATTAATTGAATGTAATCATATATTTGATGACTAATAATATAATTTTATTTATTTAAAAATAACCTGTGCGAAATGCATTGAAAAACAAGAAAAGGGAGGATTTTCAGAACACCAATATTTACAGCTCATCAGAGCAAACAGTGTTGAGTATTGACAACTGAATCAGCCCTCTCCTTCTCCAGTTTATCAGCGTTACATCTCTTTGTGCTTTGTTTTTTTTTTTTTCACCTCTAGCTTCCTTAAATTCCACGGCGTATGAGCTCCAAGCTGTGGTAAGCATCTTTGACCTGGAGCATTTCCAAATGATACTGAACACTCTCAGGTTTCCTTTACTGATCAACACCACTGCTGAAATTACAAGCATTAATATCACAACAGGTACAGCATCCTTTAGTTTGATTGCCTATTATCAGACATATTGTATCTTCACTCTACCACATAGTGTTATTAAACCCTGATATTGTGTGCTGCTGTTTCTTCTCAGTGTGTTCCTCAAACATAACTGCAAACATAACTGGATACCAGTGCACATGTGAGGAGGGCTTTGCTTGGTCATATAACAAATGCATTAACTATGGAGCCTGTGATGCCATCATCGGTGCTACATGTGGATGCATTAATGGACTTCCAGCAGATGGGCAATACTGCCAGTTAAACACCAGCCAAACAGGTAGGCCTGTGTGTAGACACAAATGATATCATCACTCTGTGACAGTGCATTTAACCAACCAATGTACTTAGCCTGTGATTTGATAGGGTAGGGTGTGCTCAAAGGATACAGAGGTCTGATGGCTTCTTGGACTGTGGGGCTGTGACTATCATTTTGTGGTGTCTGTGTGTTTTCCCAGGTTGCTGATGGTGGATGCTGTCTTGTGGTATTGAGGTGTGGGGACTGGGGTGCTTGTGGTGGTGGGTGCTGGGCCTGGGTGGGGTGGCCGGCCTCCTCTGCAGGAGCCTGGGTGGGAGGTCTGGGGCCCTGGCACCTGGGGTGGGTCAGCCGAAATTCTATCTTCTTATTCAATCACTTCTATTACTATCCACATAAGTGCACACACACACACACACACACACACACACACACACAAACAAGGCCTGTATTGGAGCGATGGACGCATTCACGTTGGACTGGGGTAGGATTGACCCCAAAAAACTCACAAGTACATGAGTGGACTATAGGCTGAGGTAGGATTGACACTGATAATTCACTAGTCTGTTACCAGAACATGGGCC
Organism: Pterophyllum scalare; assembly: GCA_024447675.2. Classification (NCBI taxonomy): domain Eukaryota; kingdom Metazoa; phylum Chordata; class Actinopteri; order Cichliformes; family Cichlidae; genus Pterophyllum; species Pterophyllum scalare. The sequence continues at coordinate 57,338 of JAMQGT020013982.1, forward strand.
AGGGTCGGATGGGCCCCTGATAACTCACAAGTCTGTGAGCGGGATTTCAAGGTGGTGGGAACACAAAGGTCAAAAAGGACATTCATGCTCAAAAAGTCACCAGTGTGGAAAAATTTAAACAGTTCTACAAAGAAAAGTGGCCCAGACATTGTTTGATTGCATTATTACAAATGCTTGGTTGCTTTTTCTTGCTGCCAAGGGTGGCACATCCAGTCATTAGCTGTAGGAGCAATTGCTTTTTTGCATAGACACAGGTATGTTTGGATAGATTGTTTCCCTTAACAAATGTAATCATTGAAAACTACATTATGTATTTCCTTTAGTTTCTTTGTCTAGTATTAAAATTTATTTGGTGATCTGTAACATTTAAGTGTTAAGCTCTTTACATACTGAGCGGATTGTTAAAAGACATCATGTCAATCTAATCTAAAAAAAGATTAAATGCAGTGTTCAGGCTGTCATTTGCAGCGTATACATGGGTGTTAAAATCACCCACTATAATTATTTTGATCTAAACTGAGCACTAAATTAAAAAAAAGGCTGAAAAATCAAACAGAAACACAGAGTAAGGGCCAGATGGACGATAGACGATAACAAAACAGGTTTTTGAGTTTTCCAATGAATTTGAATTTCCTTGAATGGGGCCTGCTCTGGCACTTGGAAGACATTCGACAATGGTTGCTGGTGTCAATGTAAAATATGATGCTTGGATGTAAAGTCTCAACTGAATTAGGAGAAAGTAAAGTGAATGAACTAACAGCAAGTCATCAACATTTTCATATAAATATTGTTTCCCATGATTGTGACAGGTTCATTTGATGGATTGTCTTCTTTTGTCCTTCACAGTGGACTTTGAGGTAGTCCTTGAATTGGGCATCCCAGTGTCCAGTGTGCCCCCAAATTTCAGTGATGTACTCAGAGACATTCTGAGAAATTTCTCCCTTCCCCAAACCATCACTGGGTCTTTAATACTAAAAGACTTGAACTTCACCACATGTAAGGACTTGATCTTATTTATGTGATCTTTGAGCTCAGATTTCATGCTGTTTATATGGCGCTGTATGATTCATGAACTGTGTTCAGTCATTCTTTTAAATGTCTTGAAAAGGGTGCTATCCAAACTCCACTGGAGGACTCCGGTGTCAGTGTGAGCAGCAGTTTGCTTGGTCATGTGACAAGTGTGACGAATACGGTGCATGCAGTGATGTCATCTCCCAGACCTGTGAGTGCATAAAAGGGCTTCCTCCTGGTGGACAGTTCTGTCAACTAATCACAAGTAAGCACTGAAATCTTCTAGCTTTTGAATGCCTTTAACAAATCAATAAATAAACAAACTTACCAACTGTGTCTGACTTACTTACATCTTGCTATGAGAATCATTAAACGTTATGTTAAATGTGTACTCGTGTCTGAAAAATCAGGTGCTGAAAATAACCAAAGTTATGGAGTTTAGTTTCTGGCCTGAACATTAAATAATTAAACCTCTAATGTTGCTCCACAGGTATGGCTCTATGTCCAACACCAACACCACCAACAACAACACCAACACCTCCCGGTATGATAAACATCTTTGGTCATTTATTTGCAGAGCTGTAGGTCAGTCACTGTGTTGGGGAAACATTTACACATCTAAAACCAGCATTCATTCATTCACACTGTGTAAATACTTTACATATTACAAGTGTGTAAATCATAAATGTATATATGGTTATTTTCAACAAGGAAATCTGTCTGTGGTTTTAAAACACGCTAATTTTGCCTTGTATGACTGATTTAAAGTGTAAACTGTTAATAAATACAAGACAGTCCTTTAAGAACAGTCTGGATAGAATTGAGCAGCCCAATGTCATGGCAGTTTGTGAAATTATCACAAACAAAGCAAGCCATTTTGTTTGTGTTCATGGACACAAATTCTCTTGTTTTTTCATGTAAGTGAGCACAAATTTATTTTCTTCAACTGGTGATGAATAGTAAGATGTCCTAGTTTTACAGAGGGCTTTTTTATAGAGCAAAAACTCTTTTTCCTGGCTAAACGAGCATCCTCTAACCTAGTGACACACCATTTCCTCTCCAGCTTACGGGTTTTCTGCTTTGAGCTGCGCGTTTGTGAGTTATACCATGGAGTCAGGCACTTCTGATTTGAGTTCCACCTTTTCAGAGGAGCCACAGTATCCAAAGTCGTACGCAGTGAGGATGTAAATCTCTTGATGAGATAATCTACCTCACTGGGAGCAGAGTTTAGGTAGGTGCTCTGCACTGTGTTGGTGTGTAACAGGCCCCTGGTGAGTGGGCTGCCAACAGATTATATTTTGTCCTAAAAAAAATAGGAAAATCATGGGACGGATGACAGCATTGTGTTTGCTTCTCCCGCTTCTGCCGAGTCTTTATTTTTTTACACATTCATGTGTCCTAAATACTTTATATACACATCTGTCTTTATCCATTACCAAAATCACAATAATATGGAATACAGTCCAATATAACTCAAATAATATAAACAAAATGTAACCAGTCAATAACAAAATGTAAACTCTTGTTGTCTGTAGGCAAACCAGTGGAATATATGCCTTTTGCAATGCATACTTTGTTACATACAATAAGTGCATTTTTAATCTCACATAGGTTTACAGGTCAAACATTCCTGGGTTGTACCACAGTAAGGGCACATTAGTGTAGTAGTGCACATCAATGGACTCAGCAAGAGTAACATTACACTAATCATTACACTAATCATTATTAATCATTTCAAAGTCACACAGAACAATCTCTATCAACTCATCACCTTTGATACATGTACAGGAGCAGTGCTATCCAATCATTACAAAAAAGAAACCTTAGGTTTAGAAAAAAATGCAAACATAACTCCCACACACAGCTAAAGGGTGTGTGGTGAGCTAAGCTAGCTCCTCGTCTCTTGCCTTAGCGGCAGCACGTCACTTCTTAAAGTACAATGTAAACAAATACATATTCTGTTCAGATGAGCTACTGCTCAGGCGCTATCCTTACTTGGTATGCCAAATATATGTGATTTTACTACTTACTAACCTGAGAAAAACAGGAAAATCATGAGACGGACGACAGCAGTGTGTTTCCTTCTCCCGCTTCTGCTGAGTCTGAAGACGGAAGCTTAAGCCACACTAAGCCATCTCACTAGGGTGGAGGTGCCCCTTTGTGGCATAACTCAAGATAGCACTCCATTTATCTTGTAACAAAAATCAGAAAACTATGATCCTAATTTAACAAAATTACAGCCAAAATTTACACAAAATAACCAAATTAAACCATATAATGTGACCACACATTGCGGTGCATAACACACTCTCCCAGACAAAATAAGAATGGCTCCTGACATTTAAAACCGTAATTTTTTACACACCGATTCAATATTAACTTTAATGGCCTCCGATTGGCGTAACCTGGTGTCATTACTGCCAATGTGAATTATAATCTTACCAAATTTACATTTAGCCTTAGCCAGCAGAAACTCAGAGTAAGGGCCAGATGGACGATAGACGATAATAAAACAGGTTTTTGAGTTTTCCAATGAATTTGAATTTCCTTGAATGTGGCCTGCTCTGGCACTTGGAAGACATTCGACAATGGTTGCTGGTGTCAATGTAAAATATGATGCTTGGATGTAAAGTCTCAACTGAATTAGGAGAAAGTAAAGTGAATGAACTAACAGCAAGTCATCAACATTTTCATGTAAATATTGTTTCCCATGATTGTGACAGGTTCATTTGATGGATTGTCTTCTTTTGTCCTTCACAGTAGACTTTGAGGTGGTCCTTGAATTGGGCATCCCAGTGTCCAGTGTGCCCCAAATTTCAGTGATGTACTCAGAGACATTCTGAGAAATTTCTCCTTCCCCCAAACCATCACTGGGTCTTTAATACTAAAAGACTTGAACTTCACCACATGTAAGGACTTGATCTTATTTATGTGATCTTTGAGCTCAGATTTCATGCTGTTTATATGGCGCTGTATGATTCATGAACTGTGTTCAGTCATTCTTTTAAATGCTTTTAATGCATATGATGATGTAGTCACTAATATACACTGCTCAAAAAAATAAAGGGAACACTCAAATAACACATCCTAGATCTGAATGAATGAAATATTCTCATTGGATACTTTGTTCTGTACAAAGTTGACTGTGCTGACAACAAAATCACACAAAAATCATCAATGGAAATCAAATTTATTAACCAATGGAGGCCTGGAGTTGGAGTCACACAAAATTAAAGTGGAAAAACACACTACAGGCTGATCCAACTTTGATGTAATGTCAAAATGAGGCTCATTATTGTGTGTGGCCTCCACGTGCCTGTATGACCTCCCTACAACACCTGGGCATGCTCCTGATGAGGTGGTGGATGGTCTCCTGAGGGATCTCCTCCCAGACCTGGACTAAAGCATCCGCCAACTCCTGGACAGTCTGTGGTGCAATGTGACGTTGGTGGATGGAGCGAGACATGATGTCCCAGATGTGCTCAATCGGATTCAGGTCTGGGGAATGGGCGGGCCAGTCCATAGCTTCAATGCCTTCATCTTGCAGGAACTGCTGACACACTCCAGCCACATGAGGTCTAGCATTGTCCTGCATTAGGAGGAACCCAGGGCCAACCGCACCAGCATATGGTCTCACAAGGGGTCTGAGGATCTCATCTCGGTACCTAATGGCAGTCATGCTACCTCTGGCGAGCACATGGAGGGCTGTGCAACCCGCCAAAGAAATGCCACCCCACACCATTACTGAGCCACTGCCAAACCGGTCATGCTGAAGGCAGCAGATCGCTCTCCACAGCGTCTCTAGACTCTGTCACATCTGTCACATGTGCTCAGTGTGAACCTGCTTTCATCTGTGAAGAGGACAGGGCGCCAGTGGCGAATTTGCCAATCCTGGTGTTCTATGGCAAATGCCAAGCGTCCTGCACGGTAGTCAGTTTCTAACTGTTTGTGCAGACACATGCACATTTGTGGCCTGCTGGAGGTCATTTTGCAGGGCTCTGGCAGTGCTCCTCCTGTTCCTCCTTGCACAAAGGCAGAGGTAGCGGTCCTACTGCTGGGTTGTTGCCCTCCTACGGCCTCCTCCACGTCTCCTGGTGTACTGGCCTGTCTCCTGGTAGCACCTCCAGCCTCTGGACACTATGCTGACAGACACAGCAAACCTTCTTGCCACAGCTCGCATTGATGTGCCATCCTGGATGAACTTCACTACCTGAGCCACTTGTGTGGGTTGTAGACTCCGTCTCATGCTACCACGAGTGTGAAAGCACCACCAACACTCAAAAGTGACCAAAACATCAGCCAGAAAGCATAGGTACTGAGAAGTGGTCTGTGGTCCCCACCTGCAGAACCACTCCTTTATTGAGTGTGTCTTGCTAATTGCCAATAATTTCCACCTGTTGTCTATTCCATTTGCACAACAGCATGTGAAATTGATTGTCAATCAGTGTTGCTTCCTAAGTGGACAGTTTGATTTCTCAGAAGTTTGATTTACTTGGAGTTATATTGTGTTGTTTAAGTCTTCCCTTTAGTTTTTTTTTAGTTTTTCCCTTTAGTTTTGTGTGTATATATATATATATATATATATATATATATATATATATATATATATATACACACACATATATATATATATATATACACAGTAGAGAGTGGGAGAGAGAGAAAGAGAGAGAGACCTTTATTTGGGTAGAAATCATCATCCTTTTTTGTTTTCTTTCTGGCAGGAGAGTGAAATAATTTTAATCTCTAATTTTTCTCCACAGCCTTCACTACATGTCTATCAGCAACACCTACACCACCAATAATAATCACAATAACTACCACCCCAGTGACAACGACAACTACCACCCCAATGACATCAACAACTACCACCCCAGTGACAACGACAACTACCACCCCAATGACAACGACAGCTACCACCCCAATGACATCAAAAGCTACCACCCCAATGACATCGACAGCTACCACCCCAATGACAACGACAGCTACCACCCCAATGACAACGACAACTACCACCCCAATGACAATGACAGCTACCACCCCAATGACAACGACAGCTACCACACCAGCGACAACAGGAGCTACCACACCAGTGACAACGGGAGCTACCACACCAACGACAACTACCACACCAATGACGGCAACCACCATACCAATGATAATATCTACACCAATTACTACTACTCCAACACCACAGAAATTCAGCATTACCATAAATGTGGATTTCAATGATGAATACAATCAAGAAAACAATAATTTTCATATAACCGTTAGTAACGCTGTAAGTCTATGTTCCTTCTTTCTGGTTCGTTAAGTTTTTTCATAATCTCAGTCTACTGGATACTTAGTCCCTTTTTTTCTGTGTCACTGTCTCAAATAGATTAGCAATGAAGGCGTGAAGAAAGGTGTAAAAGCACAGTTAATTACATTCCGGTAGGTGACTTTCTCTTTTATATTTTTACTGTATTATCCTGCTATATTGGTATATTCTAAGGAACTAAGTATTCTGGATAAACTCTCTGGTTCCCTTTATCAAATACATGTGGACAAAAGAACTAAACTTTGAAAGGCACGTGCACACACACACACACACACACACACACACACCCACATACACCAGTCAAAAGTTTGGACACGGGTGGGGAAAGGGCAGCCAACAATTCTTTGGCTGTCTTGACTACCCCCTGAAGGCTCCCCCTGTCTGATTCATTGCAGCTGCTGTACAATACCGTGATACAGTACATCAGCAGGCTCTCAATGGATGAGTGGTAGAAGGTCAGCAGCAGGTTTGAGTCCAAGTTGTGAGGACCTTTCACTTTCTGAGGACTTTCTGAGATTATTCTTGATAACAGCTGTGATGTTATTTGTCCAAGAGAGATCAGCAGAGATGAGGACACCAAGAAACTTGAATATATGGAACCTCTCCACACACTCACCATTGATCTAGAGGGGGGCTGGGTCAGTCCTGTGTTTTCTTAAGTCAGTGACGATCTCTTTGGTTTTCATGATGTTCAGTGTCAGGTTGTTCTCTGTTTTCGTGGACTGGACTGCAGTCATGGGTGTAGAGGCAGTACAGTGCTCAGTGTGCGGGTGGAGGAGAGATGGGGGCCAAGTCTCACAGTCTGGGGCCAGTTGGCTAAAAAGTCCTTTATCCAGGAACATGTGAGAGGGGGGAGGCCTAGGGTGTGCAATTTGGTCGTAAGAATGTCCATGATGATTGTAATAAGGGCTGAGCTGTAATCCACAAAGAGCATGTGGGTGTAGCTCTGGTTCTGCTCCAAGTGGCTCAACACAGAGTGGAGAACTACAGCGATGGCATCCCCTGTGGATCTGTTTGCATGAAATGCATGATTTGCATGGTGTCGAAAGTGGGCAGGGTGGGGGGGTGGTCCATGATGTGCTGGAGAACCAGCCTCTCAAAGCACTTTGTGATTACTGGTGTGAGAGCCACAGGGCAGTAATCATTTAGGCTGGTGATGGATGACCTTTTTGGCACAGGGATGATTGTGGCTGTTTTCAGGCAGTGGGGCACGACTGCTTGGGCCAGGGAGAGGCTAAAAATCCTGGTGAGAATCAGGGTGAGCTGGTGGGTAGGGCTGAGCAATATATCGAGTTTTTAAGAAATATTGATAAATTTTCATACACAATATAAGATGAGACAATATCGTTTATATCGATATAGTCTATGTCACGTCACAACACTACTTGTAGATCCACCAGTTCACCTTTCTCTTCTCCCAATTTTTCTCTACACAACTTCACACTGCCCCGCCTCTTTCCCTCACCACTTCAGAAGCAACAACATAGCACTGTTGCCAACTTAGCGACTTTTTCCTGTGACGGCGAGTTTTGGAGAGTTTTTGAAACCTGAAATCCTCCACTGTTGCCATGTTTTATGTACATACAGCCTTCATACTGTGTCTGTTCGTACACATTGGCATCTCCGAACCCCCAAGAGTACCTGGCTGCTGACAAGAGGGCGCTGCCATACCGCAAAGGCTCATATTTTTACTTCATATTCAGTCATTGTTGTAACTCTAAAGGATGCTCCAGTCCAATTCTACATTGTGTGTTTTCATGGAATTTACAATAATAAAATGCTTTATTTCTGATGACACTGATGTATGCATAGTGGGAACTGGGAATACATGCATTCTTTAGTAGTTTCTGAAAGACAGAGTCTTACTTGTAATTGAGTATTATATGAGTGTATTATTAATAATTTCCCATATGTAAAGTGTGCAGTCAGTACTGACAGAGGTCACAGACTGCTGCAGAGAAGCATCCCTCTGTATTTACTGTGACTGGGCTTTGGACACAGAGGCATTCATATCCCTACAGTTATTATTCACGTTTCATAATTCCTTCAGTGTGATAAAGCTATGAGTACTTTGACCATTCTTACATCAGTCATATCCTAGTCTGCCTCTACTGATCAGATCCTCCACTGACTCCTATACAGCCACTTTTAGCTAACTGCTTCAGCTAGCTGATGCCAGTTTGCTGGTGAACCATCAGCTGAGTAATCAGCTGGAAAAAAAAAGGAATCATCTGTTCCAGTTAATTCTACATTCCAGTTGCATTTGATTTTTCACACGGCTCAAATGCGAGCTCCTGATGAAGCTACGGCGTCCATCTGAGCCAGTCTTGCATTGGCACAGCCGCGGCGACCAGCAGGATAATGTGACGCTGTTAGACCGTGTAGTAAGTCCCAGCAGACCCCTGACTGAGGGTGAAAGAGCCCTCGCTTACATACAAACAGAGGTGGGAAGTAACGAAGTACAAATACAAAATACAAATACAAGTATGTTACTGTACTTAAGTACATTTTTCAGGTATCTGTACTTTACTTAAGCATTTATTTTTCTGACTACTTTTTACTTTTACTCCCTACATTTTTACACAAGCATCTCTACTTTCTACTTCTTACATTTTCAAAACAAGGTCGTTACTTTATGTTTAATGCCTTTGCATTTCCAGTCAGTGCACCGTCAAGCATAAAATGATCTGAGCCGAAATAGAAGAATAATAACATATGAGAGACAATCGTACTGGCGTATCCTCCATCACCGGGCCTAATCGTGTACAAAGGGATTAAATATACAAACCCATATAATTAATGTCTCATTTATAGGGCTATAATCAGGGTCACAACGGGCCGGACCGAGTTCCTAAGTTGTACTTGCGGGACATAGACAGCTTAGCTAGCGCTACTGAAGAGGAGCGAGCATAAAGGGAGTAACGTGTGGCAGGTAAATGCAACGTTTCTGAATGCTCAACAAATATCAGCGAACACACAAAGTGTGTGCAATTTGTAACACAGTGTGTCTGCTAGCTAAAAGAAGAGCTGCTGTATTTCAGGGAGAGCAAAGAAAGAGAGAGAAGTTCACTCAGAGATGTAAGAAAGAGGACAGGAGAGGAAGAAGAGAGGTTAGATTTAAAAGTAAGGGCTGCAAAACAAACTGAAGTATGATGACTTTGTTTTATTCAAAGATTGTGTGAAAATACTGCAGTTTAGTAGGTAATGAACAGGTTATCTTGTTGTACTGTATTTACAGTAAAGCTCTGTTGGTGCACAGAGGCTGTGTTCATGGTCACAGTTACAGGTTACATCCGTGCAGCAGAGATGAGTTTGAATCAAAGCTGCTGATGCTGAGATTCATTCACTGAATCCAACATTTCTACCGCCTGTATGCTGTCAGTGTAGGGGATGGAGATCAGGTCAGGTAGCTGTGAAATACTGTGTTACATCTTTGTGAGTTCATCTCATCCACACAGAGCAGCAAACCTCAGAGCAGCAGCAGCAGGTCAGCTGATCACAGCCTGCACACCAACATCATTTAATGGAGCTCACAATGTTATTCTTTTCCCCATATGACTACAGCTGATCTTAGGGTTCCTCCACATTCTGAATCCCACTGTAACCCCTGAGTATCCTCATGTTTGTGTTTAGGTGGAGGCACAGTCACCCTCTACTATGGTGGTACCCTATACTTTGTTGGTTGATTTTCATTGGGATTAATTTTGTGCTGCAGGAGTGGAAGTACCATTGCTGAATATCAAGTCACTGCTCCATCTTTTAATGCATCAGACTTTCAAGCACTCTACTATGGAATAATTACCAAACTGGCAGAAACATATCCTATCATATATAACAGTAAGGCAGTGTTTTACATTTGTATTTTCATTAAAAAAAATATTGTAAATATTTATTTTGTAAATGTTATCTATTGGTACATATAGTTGTTTAATAATTGTGTGACATTTATGTCCATTTCTTAAAGACTCAACATCCCTGACGTTTATGCCAAATGACGGATTTTATGAGCAAACAGTGACTATAACATGTGGCCCTCCACCAGTGGAGTTTGGCTCTGTCTCAGGAGCACAATGGAGACGTGATACAACTCTCATAATTGAAGATGGAGCACACACAATTTCCACTACAGATAAAACATCAACTTTGACTATATCACGTTTTATTAGCTCTGACAACGGTAAGAGATAGATTGGTGCATTTATTGGGAGCATTCACAAATTATTCAAATTTAAAATATAAGTGCTGCATCAATGTTTTCTCTTAGTACTCAGGCAGGAGCAACAGTAACACTGTGATTGAGAAAAATTTGTTTCACAGTACAAAACCAACATTGTCACTCGATCAGTTAGTCTGACCCACTGATTAAAAAACAAACTGCAGTCAAAGTTTCACTGCAAATAACTAAAATGAAGTAGTCAATATTAGTGTAGCAAGTATAAAACTGAAATTATTTTAAGTGTTGAAGAGGTAACCAATGCTTTTGCCCTCACAGAAAATTTGTGTGAACTGTAAAACATTTCTACAACGCAGTGCAGAAGAAGAGCAGAAGAATTACATACACTAATACACCACTTAGATAAGAATGAAAGAGCTGCAGGTAGACAAAACATTCAAGGACAAAAGTGTTCCAGTGCAGGTTCAATTAAAATCACTCTGAGTGATTATGCCAGTATTTTTTATTCAGTGACTGACTCACAAGCTTTTAGCTTTCAGCAGTGCAGGAAGACAGACAAAAGCCATAATAATGTAATGCAGTACCTTTAAGACATAATGTGAGAGTTTTAAACCTCTATGTGTTGTTAGCAATGATTTAAGGATGACAGCAGATTCTAAAAAGAGGGAGGTGACGGGTGTCAAAACAATATATGAACTCTTTTAGAATGCAGCAGGGCATTTATCGAATGTTCTTACATTTACAAATAGTTAGATTAATTTATACTAATGACCATGTACACGTCTTATAAATTGAAGAAAAAAGAAAAGAATCAGTGGTTGCAAATGTCATTGTGCTAAAATGGGTAATTTTTCTATAATAAGAGTCTTACTTACTTGATCTAATTTTTAGCATTTACCAAGCCCATGTGTAAGTTTGTCGGCTTTTATAAAATTTACAGAGCTTGACCACAATACAGGAGAGGAACTGTCCAAGTAAACATTTTATGGGGGCAACAAACTGCACGTAGAAGAGGAAAATGAGTCAGGATGTGCTAGGGATGCTCCTGGTGACTAGCTTCTTAGTTGATTAGAAAAAGAGTAAGAAATAGAATAATCGACTAGTCTCAAACTAAGAAGCACTCAGATGTCGAGTTACATTTTAGGCACCATGCATCGTGATCACCGCACGTTATACTCCAAACAACAAACGAAAAAAAAAAAGTGAAATAAATTAATGTTAATTTTATGAAAATGCATTGCTGCAAACATTAATGTTCATGCATCATTGAAATATGAGAAATGACCAGACGAAAAACGAAGAAATTGCAACTTTAAGGTGTGGCGCATTGTGCCGCGCATTATGAACGATGCTCACTGCTGTACAATTGATGATGTGCACCTGGACAATGTTGTTGTCGCGTGTTTGTGCAGGTGTGTTGCGTGTTAATTACAGCGTGGTCGTGTCCCGATGTTTTACATGCCGTGCCGGCCAACAGAAACACAGGATGCTGGGATTTGTTTCCCCCCTGGGTCCTACTCTTTGCTGTAATCAGTTTTTTCAAGGTGCAAACACATTTATCCCTCTAGTTTTTTCACTTCTTTGTACAAACGTGGAGGAAGTAGCAGGAAATGAAGGAAATGATGGTGTTTCTTGGGAAGTGCGCTTCAAGTTACATTGTAAAGCTTTAAAAATAACTAACAATATTAGATCTAATAAAAATTTCAGGCCAAGATTAACAGAGTTATGGCATTTTTTCTATAACAATGTCAGGGCTGGGTATCGATTAAAACCTTAATAATTATGCTAACCGACTAGTATGTCGGATATCGACACATCCCTGGGCAGCATATGAGAGGACAAGACAAGAAAATATGAGGTGGATGTAGGAAATTGCAGCCAATGGTGGGTGGCTGACAAAACAGATCTTCCCTTGTTAGGTTTCTAAGCACAGCATTGGGTATGAGGCTGATGAGAGTATGTGGCCAAATAAAATATAAGGATGTGTTTGTTACTGTATTATACTATTGTACATGGACTGATAGTGTACATATTTTGTTCTGTGCAATGCCGTCATATCTTTTTCCCTCACAGTACATGAAAACTATAACTGAAGGTGAGCAGCTAATCTGATAGCAAACAGTCCATTAGTCAACAACTGAATGTCTGACATTTCAATATCAGACATTATTGTTTTATGCTAGCTGTCATTGTATGGAGGAGGAATACCAGGAGAATTCCAAAAATTTAATGGAAAAATATGGAGCACATTTATGTTGTTATTCCACATACAGTGTTTTTCTTTTTGTTGGTTTCATATGTTGATGATTATCACCTTTAATTTCAGGAAATTATGAATGCAGGCTCATGCGTGCACAGGACAAATCATTTTTTCTACAGAAAGCTGGAAATTACTTCAGTCTGAAACAAATACCCACAATCACAGTCTCACCAATCACACAGTTTGTGGGGTGCACGGACAGAGAAGTGAATCTGACGTGCAGTATCAGTGCTGGATACCAGGTTATGTTTCCGGGCTATACAGGTAAATCTGAAACAAACAAAAAAAATCAACAAAATGCAAATCTGCTACTGAGAAATATTTTACATCACAGCATCTCTCACTCAAACATATTTAATGGGAATAATATTATTTATAACTTTTTAATCTTTATCCTGTACTACTCTCTAGGTTATTTTTTTAACTTGCTTTTGTCATTGTTGTCTAGACACTGGTAATGTGATTACCTATACATATATAATCCCTCAAGATTGTCAAACAGGCAAAAAGACTTTCACCTGTCAGTCAATCACCAGCCCTGTATTTACAAAAGATATAACACTGCAGTTATCCTCTCAGCGTGAGTATTAATTAATACATTCATTCATACACTGCTCAAAAAACTAAAGGGAACACTTAAACAACACAGTATAACTCCAAGTAAATCAAACTTCTGTGAAATCAAACTGTCCACTTAGGAAGCAACACTGATTGACAATCAATTTCACATGCTGTTGTGCAAATTGAATACACAACAGGTAGAAATTATTGGCAATTAGCAAGACACACTCAATAAAGGAGTGGTTCTGCAGGTGGGGACCACAGACCACTTCTCAGTACCTATGCTTTCTGGATGATGTTTTGGTCACTTTTGAATGTTGGTGGTGCTTTCACACTCGTGGTAGCATGAGACGGACTCTACAACCCACACAAGTGGCTCAGGTAGTGCAGCTCATCCAGGATGGCACATCAATGTGAGCTGTGGCAAGAAGGTTTGCTGTGTCTGTCAGCGTAGTGTCCAGAGGCTGGAGGTGCTACCAGGAGACAGGCCAGTACACCAGGAGATGTGGAGGAGGCCATAGGAGGGCAACAACCCAGCAGTAGGACCGCTACCTCCACCTTTGTGCAAGGAGGAACAGGAGGAGCACTGCCAGAGCCCTGCAAAATGACCTCCAGCAGGCCACAAACGTGCATGTGTCTGCACAAACAGTTAGAAACCGACTCCATGAGGATGGTATGAGGGCCCGACGTCCACAGATGGGGGTTGTGCTCACAGCCCAACACCGTGCAGGACGCTTGGCATTTGCCAGAGAACACCAGGATTGGCAAATTCGCCACTGGTGCCCTGTGCTCTTCACAGATGAAAGCAGGTTCACACTGAGCACATGTGACAGACGTGACAGAGTCTGGAGACGCAGTGGAGAGCGATCTGCTGCCTTCAGCATGACCAGTTTGGCAGTGGGTCAGTAATGGTGTGGGGTGGCATTTCTTTGGTGGGTTGCACAGCCCTCCATGTGCTCGCCAGAGGTAGCATGACTGCCATTTTGACTTGTTTTAAGGACATTACATCAAAGTTGGATCAGCCTGTAGTGTGTTTTTCCACTTTAATTTTGTGACTCCAACTCCAGGCCTCCATTGGTTAATAAATTTGATTTCCATTGATGATTTTTGTGTGATTTTGTTGTCAGCACATTTAACTTTGTACAGAACAAAGTATTCAATGAGAATATTTAATTCATTCAGATCTAGGATGTGTTATTTGAGTGTTCCCTTTATTTTTTTGAGCAGTGTATATTCATTCATAAGATATGTATGCTGAGGTATTTTGTTCTCTTTCTCCAGCCTTTTACTGTCAAAATTCAACATATGGCAAAGGAAATCTAGGTGACAAAGTTGCAGTGCCCTGTCCCCCAAACAAGGTGGGAGAAATAACTGCAATTTGTATGGCAAATCATGAATTTGGAAATGTACAAGACATCTGCATCCTCCTTCCAGTTCAGCAGCTGCTTGATGAGTCTCAGGTAACCCAGTACTCCAGGTGTTTCTAACAACAGTTTATGAATCATTAGTTAAATTAAGGAAAAACAAAGTACCAAATTTACTAATGTCAGCACAGAAACCTCTTTTTGCATTAAAAAGCTACTATGAATATTAACTATAGAGGTGGAGGGTCAGCTCTGTGACACAAAGGCAAGGAAACAAGTTTGTTGGTGGTGTTATGTATATATAACATACAGTTATACAGTTTTGGGAAGATATCATAGAAAGGTGATTTATTAAGGTTTGTGAAATGCAATTTACTACAAATTGTGCTGATTTGCACCTGATGTGGCTGTAATAGTTTCTAGGAATGTTCATTTATTTGGAATGAGAAGAGAGATGTCATAATAATTAAAAGGTAATTGTCATGCATGAATGGCTCAAAGCTGTGAGCACAATGCCAAATTACAAATTACATGACTCTTACATGGTTCTCAAATTACACGACCATGAACATTCCACAGCAATTTCTACCACAAAGGTTTCCCTTTGTGGCAAAAACATCATGATTGTCATTCAGGTGCATCTCATTTCCAGAGGGAAATGTGTGTAAAACCTGCATTTGCACTATATTATTTTGGCAGATTGTTTTTGATCCACTAATTTGTGCTGCTTTTGGTAGAATGCTAATCATTATTGAAACAAACTGGCTGTGTCTTTTATATACTGGTACATAGTTATTAGATCAAGTGTAGAACATTAAACTCCCATCAGCACATTTTTGCCTGAAGTTAGTTTGCCCCACTTAGTAAATCTGGCTCTTAAACATTCTTAAATGCATTCTTTTAGAACATTCTAGGGCGGTGACCAAACTATCCAATATTTCGTGGTAATCTGTAATTACCAAGTGTTAGAGTCATAGACAGGATAAAAGACAGGATAAAAGATTGATAAAAGACTGACAGAGCCACCAAAAAACTTCACCAAGTGAGGGATGGATGGACCATGAAACCACATACTCACTGAACCATTGAGCACATTCTGGATAATCCACTTTTCTAACATTTAGAATGACCAGAATTTACAAAATGGACGATATTTTATTCAGTATGGCCCAAAGTGACTCAGTGCAGGTGTGGAGCACAAAACTCTGGGCTCTATACATTTGGTTCAGTTGTTGATCCATTATCAGATTCAGCTGTGCAAGGTGTATTGGAAGATTGTGAACCCAAATGCAGAATGCAGTGGATGGAAGTTTGAACATCAAGTTTATTGCTTGACAGTCTAGTAACATCCATCCATTCTCCTCCACTTACCCTGTTCAGTGTCGCAGGGAGCTGGAGCCTATCCCACCTGTCATAGGGCGAAAGGCAGGGTACACCCTGTACAGGTCGCCAGCCTGTTGCAGGGCCAACACAGAGAGACAGACAACCATTCGTACCTATGGGCAATTTAGAGTGACCAATTAACCTAACCCCAGTAACTGCATGTCTTTGGACTGTGGGAGGAAAGCAGAGAACCTGGAGGAAATCCACACAGACACGGGGAGAACATGCAAACTCCACACAGAGAGGCCTGGGCCAAGGTGGAATCGAATCCAAAACTTCTAGATGTTATTATAGCTAGATACATGGATAACATGGATACAAACCCAAATAAATCCAATAATGAAGAATCCAAGCACAGTCTCAAGCGCATAAAGGAGATTCTATTCTAGGAGAGCTGGACAGGGCCATAGAAGGTCCTTAACCCATAAGCAGGACTGGTATCTGCTCTTCTGTGCAAGGACGAACAGGATGAACACTGGTAGAACCTGGCAGAATGACCTCCAGCAGGGCACTGGTGTGAATGTCTCTGACCAAACAATCAGAACACGGAGCACACATCGTTCCTAAGAAACAGAAAATTAAATAAACTCAATTTTCCAAAATGTGAACAAGTGTAAACCATGCTTATATTGCTACCAGATGTCACAGCTGTACACATCAGACTGCAGAGCTCCACTTACTGTGGTATGAATCAGTGTCAATACCACTGTATGTCATAAATATGAAGAGCTGTTTTCAAAAAATTTAGGGTGAAAACGCAGTGAAAAGCTACTGTACAGGAGGGTACTGCCTATACATCTATGGGGAATAATCCTGTGTTTTCCACATAAACAGTCATAGCAGCAATGATCACCATCACGCACGCTTACTTTCAGTACGTCTCGATGAACTAAGGTGTCTGTCGCTAATCTTAATTTATCACCTCAGTCATTCGTTTTAATACTCTACTTCACTGTGAAACAGAAAGTGTACTGAATACTGCAGTTTTTTTTTATACAGGTGCAAAAACTGCGCATGCTGACAGGCAGGAGAGAATTCATGTGGCATTAGCATTTATCCCGATCTTAATGACAATGCAAACAACACATCACCATCATGATTTATAAATGATATTACATAGATGTCGTATTACTAACTTTGCAAATAATATATGGATCGCATAATTTTTAAATGCCACAAACCACTTAGTGTTTTCATTTAAATATAAAATGAATGCTCTCAAAGAGGCACTCCAAAAAAAGTGTCTACATCTTTGGATAAAATAAATTAATGCTAAGCTCTAGTAAATCGCTAAAGCAATTTTAAGCTGAAAAAATTCCTTTGTAGACAGTTAAGACCCAAAATTACCATTAGCATTAGAGGATTCTTTAGTCGCACATTAGGCGACCATTCAAATAGCTCTTCCACCCCCACAGAAGGACGACTTCCAAACCCCGGCCCAGATATCACTCTGTGCCCCTCTGTAACCCAGTAAATGGTGATCTTGGAGGATTTGACAGACAGGAGGTATTTACAAAACACCATCATGAAAAAACCCTCCTATTTGTATTCTCCTGAACTCTAGGACCACATTAAACAGATTTTTGCTTTTCTCGCTTTTGTGCTTGTTGTTCAGTTAATGTTAATGTTCGTGATCAGGTGTAAAATAAGAGCTTTCCTCCTGCAGACAAGAAGCACCACCACCACCCGCATGCCTGTAGAAATTTCAGAGTGAATACCACTGTGAAAATCCAGTTTTTAAAAGTATGCAACCTAGATGATGTAAATAAAACAGCAAACTTTGTGTCATCATGTTGAATTTATAATACAATGCAACTTGAAAATATGCAAAAGTAATTTTGTGCTGATGGAATGATCTGACAATTTTATTTGGGTCCACTCGGACTGAAAACAGTTTCCAGGCTGTTTGTAACTGTGGACACATTAAAGGAAAAGATTGTACTAAATGGAGCTAACATGTGTTACTATGTTTTTCTCTCTTCAAATGTCACAGCTCTTGACTGCCGTGACATTGCCAGTATTTTTGGAACAGCTCAAAAACGTCACTGTCAACTTCACTAATGAAGTGGCTCAGTCTCCTCCCAACATTAAGGCTATTGTCCAAATACTCACCAATGTAGCCAACCGACCTTCATTATTAGTTATCTCAATCAGCATAAATTCAATGCAGGTATGTGGATTCGTTTTACTGAGGTTTTCACGTTCTATGTAATAAATGTTTTTTATCTAATATCATATTTTCTTTCACTTTAGAATATCTTGAAAACTGCAGATGTTCTGACCCTCAATGAAACAAAGCCATCATGGGACCTTCTGAACACCAATGATACCATAAACATATATAACAACTCCAAAGCTCAAAGTGTCAGCTCATCATTCCTGCAGTCTCTTGAGACAGTAACAAGTCGCCTTGACAATGACACGTTTAATATTGTCACAGCATCTATTCTGTTAAACAAAACTACCTTCATAGACACTTTTGATGCTGTGTTTAATTCTTCAGTGGCAATAGAAATAGAGGCTGGTGGAGAAAATAAAACAATCACTACGATAATATTTGACTCAATGGATAATGTACTCCCTGCAAGAGATCAAGCCAATTCATCACTCAACTCTATAAATGGCAGGGTTGCACTTGTTCAGTCCAGTGGTCATATCAATAATATCTCTCTCACATTTGATATTTTAAACTCTGCACTGGGGAACCCTCAATGTGTCTTCTGGAACTTCAGCCTCTTTGATGGTCTTGGAGGATGGGACAATGAGGGCTGTGAGGTCATGTTAAACGTAAACGAAACAGGAGCTGTGACCTGCAGCTGCAACCACCTGACCTCATTCTCTATCCTCATGTCACCAAACAGTCCAGAGGAACTTTATCTGGACATTATAACCTACATTGGAGTTGGTCTGTCCATGGGCTCCTTGGTCATATGTCTCATCATTGAAGCCCTCATATGGAGAAAGATCAGAAAGAATGAAACTTCGTACTTGCGTCATGTTTCCATTGTCAACATTGCCGTGTCTCTCCTGATTGCAGACATCTGGTTTATAATTGGAGCGGCCATTTCAAATGCAAAAGTGAAAAACGCCCCAGCATGCACTGCAGCTACCTTTTTTATCCACTTTTTCTACCTAGCCCTGTTCTTCTGGATGTTGGCCTCAGCTCTGCTGCTGCTCTACCGCACAACTAATGTCTTCGGTGGCGGTTTGTCTAAAGCATCTATGCTGGCCATTGGATTCATTCTAGGCTACGGGGCTCCTCTCATCATTGCAACAGTAACTATTGCTGCAACTGCACCTGACAATGGATATATCCGAGAAAATACAATTTGCTGGCTCAACTGGGATAAGACCAAGGCTCTACTGGCATTTGTGATTCCTGCACTTTTAATAGTGGTCATAAACCTCATTATCCTGGTTGTGGTGTTGTACAAAATTGTGAGAAGAAGGGTCGGGGCGAATGCTGCACAAGGAGATGAGAGGCACGTTTTAGTGGTTATTGCCAAGAGTTTGGCTGTGCTCACACCATTCTTTGGATTAACTTGGAGTTTGGGAGCTGGAATCCTGGCTAATCCAGACGAACAGAGGAATCAATATTGCATTTGCATTCTTCAATTCACTGCAGGTACAAATTCATTTTTTACTGATCTGTATATTGTAGTAGTAGTAGCAGCTTTTATCACTGAATTCTTTATATCTGAACATCTACTGTGTGTCTTTAAACAGGGCTTCTTTATTTTGGTGTTTGGAACACTGTTGGATCGTCAGGTATGTACAGCTCAGTATTCAAACTTAAATCAAGTTAATTACAGGAAATTCTACTCCAAGATACAATTCAGTTCTCTAATGAATATGTAGTTAATAATTAATATATGAACTCAATGCTCATTGTAGAATTGCAGCATTTACATACATTAAAAATCAATTTTAAATGATACATTTTACATTTTGGTTTAACCAACAAAGTGCTAAATGATAAAGGAAGTTAGTGATTACTTTTACTCACAAAGCATTATGAATTATAATAATACTACACTAAAGTCCTCCTTTGTCAAGTCAAATTTTCAGCTTTTATTGTGCAACTTATAGCTTCTCTGTAGAGCACATATACATGACTACTGATCTTAGGTATAAAGTAGCAAGCAGCAGAATGGCCCATACTTCGATAACTACAGTTATGTGTATGTGCTCATATTCCACACATGCACACAGAAATACATGGTGAACATCTCCACAGAACTACAAAAATACAAGATTACTTTCTTTTAGTGTTGAACGACATGAAAAAAATTTCACACTAAATTTGACTTTAATTGTAATGTTCTCACTTTTGAATTCATTTTTCAGGTGCGGTCAGAAATAGCAGCATTGTCACAACTTTCCAGCAGCGGAAGGGGAACGGGGGTAAGAACATTTTTCTCAACTATGTGTCCATGTTTATTTTTTCTTTCCCTTTTTTGTGGATAACAGTTAATTTTGTTCCTATTAAAATATTTTGTTTTGTTTTTTGTTTTAGATCAAGAGTACTGGAAACTCATCATCAAGTGGGTCTCTAAGAGAACTGGAGCTGTGAAAGAGGTAAACAACAATTAAAAACGAAAGTAGGCTCTATTTAAAAAATGTAGTGAAAGTTATTGGGTTGTTGAGTGTGCTTGTACTTACTCAGGCAGTACAACACTTGAAATAATTGTTGGATGGATTGCCATAAACTTACTAAAAAAGAAGCTTCTGTGGTAATCTGTTAAACATCAGCAGATTAACACATATTAAAATGTTTCTTGTATTTATGCGCTTACTTTAACTGCTGTCCAAGTCTACAGCCTCCTGTTGTAATGCTGTGTCTGCTGTTGTGTTGTTTTACTAAAGACTAATTCATGCTGCTCTGTTTTTATAGATGACTGCCACGTGTCTTCTGGCGAATCCAGTGATTTCCATTCTGATATCAGGACAGAAACTTTTCAGATAACTAGTTTTGTAGTACTCGAGAACGGTCTTGGTTTCGAGACCTATTTCAAGACCGCTTTTTGATCTCAGTCTTGTCATGGACTCGACCGCATTTGTACTCAGTTTTGATATGGACTCGGACACTGAGGACTCGGGATTTTATTTCAAGATCAGTAAAGACCACAACTGGAAATATCACTAAATTACCAGAATATTGTCCAGTTTATTTGGTAACATCCTTGCTTTTATTGGATGCTAAACATACTGATTTAAATTTGAAAAGGACGCACCTCTGCCTTCTCATAGGAGCGCACCCCATGGACTCCTCCCCGGCTAGGTCACTGCTATTATGGCGTTTGCGCCTGTATCATTTCACCATAATTGGCAATCTAACGCAGTGCATGTGCAGTTTATTCACAATTTGCACATTCGATCTCGCTACAGTCGTGCGTGTGCTTGATCTCGCGGGCTACAGAAATTGAAATGACAACCGCCATGAACCCGAGAAGAAGAGGAAAAATAAAGAATAAATTAAAATTTCAGGCTTCCAATTCAATAAGAAATCCTGTACAAAAAGCATATCTTTTCCCCTTAATTAATACGGAGCAATTTTATCCAGATTAATAACAGAACAGAGGGGCAGCACAGTGTTTAGCACTACTGCCTCGTAGTTAGAATGCCATCTGAAAGGCCTGGGTTCGATTCCACCTTGGCCCAGGCCCCCCTGTCTCTGTGTGGAGTTTGCATGTTTCCTCCCACAGTCCACCTACTGGGAGTTAGGTTAATTGGAAACTCTAAATTGCCCAAAGGTATGAATGTGAGTGTGGATGTTGTCTGTCTCTCTGTGTTGACCCTGTGATAGGCCTCTCGCCCTATGTCAGCTGGGATAGGCCCCCACAGGATTCTGGGTCAGGATGAACAGGAATGGAAATGGATGGATGGACTGTGGTTGAACCTTCAAGATAAAGATACACTGAGACTGAGAAGTTAGTCTGGCACTTTTTAATGTTGAATATATCTATTTATTAAATTATCTGTTGTTTGCTTCAGCCACTGTTTATCAATTAATTTCCTGGAGTTTACTTTTAAACATTTGTACGGAAGCCAAGAGTGGCCGTGGTACGTACAAATTTTTTTCTGATGGTTTTCTCCTACGCTGAATGGGAAATCAATCGGGGTTGGCTGGCTGGCTCGATGCATTCGTGCCCATGGTACACTGTACACATATGAGCCAGCGTACCAGCTGGACCCACACCCCGGTGCTGCCCGGGGGTTGTCAAAAGCTAGGATCAAGGGCTGACTTTCAACAAATCGCAGCAATTAGCTGCTCTGCTATGCACAAGACCCTGACCCAGAATCAGTTCATTTACAAGTTATTTAGCACCAGGTTCTCCACAAACATGAGTGCGTGATTTGTGTGGGGCAACCATCCCCGAGCCCAGTCACGAGCGGCATTCCACGAGGTGCTGATCATGAGCATTCAAGATAAGATAATCATCTAATCAAAACCATTGGAAATTAATTAGTTTTCTCGAGAAAACTAGTTATTTATCTTATTTCGAGAAAACGGTAATCGTTATTTAATAATAACGAGGTAAATAACTCGTTATCTTGAGAAACCCATCAGAATCAAGTTTATACATGCCATTTGCCATTTTATTATTTGGCTATAAAATAAAACTGCAACATCAGCTATATTAGTGGCATATAACCCTTTAACACGAGTGGATCATTGCCTACAAGTTTGTTCTGTGCTGTGTGTGTGTGTGTGTGTGTGTGCTTATAAGTGTGTGCGCATTGGCTGCACAGAGAATGTCAGCTGTTGTTTTTCTTTAAGTCAGCTGTAGCCACCAGAACAGTTTGCTATAACCACAGTTTGCTAGTGGGGGCTGCCCCCCCCCCCAGTATTGTATGTTTTAATCCCTAATTAGTGATTAAAAATAGACCTGCAGTAGAAATGTAATTTGGAGGACACTTGTGAATAAAAAACATTACAACATTAAGCTCATGCAGCCCCCAGTTTTTCAACAAAAACACAACAAGAGCTGTTTTACATGCAGTCTGTCTGCGCATGGGCAGCAAGCGCAAAGAGGCAGAGCCGTTACTGAGAAGATGAGCTCAGGTGGAGCGAAAGGAGATGTTTTTCTAGCGTACAAAGCAGCAGCGCTTATTCCTGTAACCACTTTAAAATCTTAATTAAAAAACAGCTGGAGGTTCTTCATCAACCACCTGATCAGCAACATGAAGAAAAGAGAACTTTGGAGCTGCTCCATCCACCTCTGTTTGTTTCACACAGAGAAACATCTGCAGTGCCGAAGTTAAAATATGCAGATGAATTCTTAATAAAAAAATGATTTCTTATCCAATTACTTGATTAATTGATGGATTAATTGATAGAATACTCAATTACTAAAATAATGGATAGTTGCAGCCCTACTTGTATTCAGCAAGCAATAGTCAGACATTAGTTTTCAGCACCCGTGGAAGAGTGAAAGGCCTTCAAGAAAAAACTACAGTTTCCAGCAAGATGATGTCACCTCCTGTTGTTGCATTAAAAAACGTGATCGTTTATGCTTACAACATGGTGGCTGATATTCAAATGTAGGAAATGCTTTTAGCAGCTGAATCCAGGAAGAATCTGATTTGACGTTTAAGGAAAATTAATAAAGTAAAACTTGTGTCATCAGCAAAATATTTTCATATTACATAATAAATGTTGGAATCATCACTTGTATTGTAATATTAACCTTTTTTAGTTAATCTTTTTGAATGTATCCTACTCTACAAGTCATCCAGATAATATTATTCCTTTTTGTTTTTGAAAGTGAACAAACATACCTAAAAGAACTAAATATTGCAGTACAATTTAACAACCTGAAGATTATCAACTCAGCACAGAGTACGGAGTTGTAGTTATAGTAGATTTTAATCAATCTATACTAATTATTTTACAATAAAAAAGTTGAATGTACTTATTACAACAAGCAATAACAATAGATTCTATATCCAGTGTAAAAGTGAGTAGAACATTATACTGGCAATATATGCCTGGGGTTGTGTGTGTTTGCTTGGGTCTGCATTGCATGCATTTATACAGGTTGCAGTTGAGTATACTGAGAGATTTGACTTAAACTTTCATGCAGTATACATGAAATTTCTCATGGTTGTGTGATTTATACTCATATTTTTTTCTTCACTGGCCCGATTACTGACATACTAAGGATACTCATATATGTCAACCTATATATATATATATATTTTTTTTATATATATATATATGTTTAATGCACTTAATACATGTGGTATGTTTTTGTGTAACTTTCAACATGTCTTAATTTTGTTTTTGTAATTTCTAATAATGGATGCAGATACACTTGCTTTCTATTACTAATTATGTCCTGAATTTGAACTTTTATTTTTTCCAGAATTATCATTAAAGTTGTTTTTAAATCCCCACCTTGTGTCAAAGTTTCAGCTTCACATACTTTGTTAATCCAGCAGATTTATTTAAAGTATCCAAAAAAAAAAACCCCACCTCTTTAAAAAAGGGCAAAAGTGAAATGACCCATAAAACCTCAGTCACACAAGCCTAGAGACCAGTTCACAATCCCTTGGCAACTTCCAGTTACTAGTGAAAAATGTATATTCCCTGGCCAATTTTCATAATCGATTGGGAAGCCCCATTGCAAAGAAGATGGTGCACAAAAAACCTCCTTGTGGGTGCTTTGGTCACTAACCAAATAACTAGAAGTAGTGGCACTAGCAGGAGTATTGGCAATGTAGTTTGGATTGAAGAGGCCAACTTGTTATCAAAAACTCACTACTACTGGCTGAATGTTAGAGAAACCAGAAAGAAGTGCAATACAAACAAAGTACATTCAACTTAAAAGTAAAAGTTGGCCTAACTGCTACAACCAACGTGTTTAAAAAGGTGATTTTTTAAAGCAACTAAGTCTTCACTTATCCCCGTAAACTCACGCCCATTTGGAACAATCCAGATATTTGTCAGAAAAGGAAAGTACTGAATTTTTTTGTCATGGCGTGACAAGGGTATAAAAAAAATCTAGAGCATGTTAATCAAGATGGGAACTTTGTTCCATTCCAAGAACTTATATCAAAATATGGAATTAGCAACGGTAAATTTTTGGAATATCAACAAGTGAAATCCATCATACAGGCAAAATTTAATCACACTCAACTAAATTTAAAAATGCCTACATTGGTAGCAGAATTTCTAAATCTCTCTACTCCCAAATTATTACCAAAACTGTATAAATTATTGTCCGTATTGCAAAATGGGAATGTGATGTCTCTACCAATCCAGATCAAAACTTCTGGACACAAATTTGTTTAAACACTTTTAAAATGACAAAAAAGTCTAAACTTATAGCTTATACAATGTAAGACTATTCATAGAACACACTATACAGGACAAAGGATGCTCCAAATGAGTCTAACGCACTTAAACGTATTTACCTACTGTGCAGACAAGAATTACATGCATGCTATGTGGTCTTGTCCGCCTGTTTGGAGGTTTTGGCAGAAGATATGTGAATACCTATACACATGGTTTAATTGCAATATCCCAACCTCACCCCCACTGTGCATTTTAGGTGATTTAAGTGAATTAGATAGTGAACCAAATATATTACACATAATTCTTACTGCATTATCCATTGCTAAGAAAACTATCCTCATGAATCTGAAATGATAAAATAATTTGTGTTACACAATATAGAAATTTACTTTTAGACCACATTAGTTTGGAAAGAATGTCTGCCATCTCAAAAAAACAATTAATTTCTTTCTGTTTCCCACTGATCAACTCCATTACGAATACAAGTGGGGCTGCAACTATCGATTATTTTAGTAATCGAGTCTTCGATCGATCATTCCATCAATGAATCAATTTTGCAAACAGGTGGGAGGCAAAGGACCTGAACGCTGACATCGGATGTAAACCATCTGTCTCTTTTCCTCACTTGCGATGTGGGGAAAAGAGCGGATTGGTGGGACAGATACGGGAGAAGATGAAGAGGGAGGCCTGCACAGGTGAGCTGACAGTGCATCACTGCGTCATACAGCAGGAAACGCTGCCCAGCAATGTCCTGAAGACAGAACACGTCATAAGCTTCGTGACACAGACAGTGAAGTTTTTAAGAGGCAATGGTTTAAATCACAGCAGTTTCAGTCTTTTCTGGAGTAAATAGCTTCTGAATCTGTCTTATTACACAGGTGCGATGAGCTGCCTGAGGAAATCTGTCAGTTCATAGAAATGGAAGGAAAATCCTCAGCAGGGCTCCGGGATGAAAGGTGGCTGTGAGAGTCGGTTTTCTTCATGAAGCATCGTTATGCGTCCCTGCAACTTTGAGGACCGGACTGCGTGATTACGTGTTTCCACTGCTGTATTTGCAGCTGCGCTTTTTACTGATAAACTGGACACACTGCACAGTTTATGCAGCGTTTTTCCGACTGTGAAACGCAGAAATACACATCACAGTTTTTACCTGAAAAATCTGCAACTTTTCATCAGTTTGAAATATATTCATTTTTAATATAATTTTATATTTTATTTAATGGGTTTAAGGGAAAAGCTGTTGTATTCTGGCCATTCAAATTAATTTTACTGATTATAATAATCATTTTTAATCCTGTTCGGCCGTTGACTCAGAATGTGTCTTCAATTTTGGTCCTCCTGTGATTGAGTTTGACACCCCTGCTCTATGTGAAACATACAGCAGTGGATCGAGCAACTACAAAGTTCTCTTTTCTTCATGTTGCTGATCAGGTGGTTGAGGGAGGACCTCCATCTGTTTCCAAATAAAAGTTTTAAGGTGGTTACAGGAGCAAGCACTGCTGCTTTGGTCTCCTTTCGCTCCACCTGAGCTCTGCGGTAGACTGTATATTGCAGTGAAATCATACAGGCGATAAAAGCAGCGATCTAGCTAGGGTGGAGTCCGAGGGGCAGGCTCCTGTTTGCTAAATGCAGTGACAGCAGAGCTCCGAAAGTGAAACGGTGAAATCCTCAGCCCGGCACAAGGGCGTCTCAGCCCGGCACAAGGGCGTCTCAGCACGGCGCAGCACCTTTCGATCAACCACTAGCTAGAACACTGCATAAGGCGTTGGAGGGCAGACATATGCCCCAGAGGTTGCACGGTGGGACTACGGAAGCGGCTCCACTTGCTGCTTCACTGCTGTCTGCCCCTCAGTTTTATTTACACTTTAGACATTGGGTGGGGGGGGGCGGTTGATCCACAACAGCTTATACCATATTTACTGCTTTTTAACACGTATTCCAGACCTCAATAGCATTTAATTCCTCCCTCCACAAGCGATTTACTACAGTTAATGTAGTTTTTACTTAGTATGCATCACGCAAGACAGTGTCTTTGTCTGAAATCCTTACCTAAGAAATTTTGGCATTTTTTTCATACATAATGAGATAAGGTTTCTTTCCTTGAAAAACATTAGTTATTACTGAAGGTTAATGTACTTCCTGAAATCTGACACCAAAAATGTTGACACTCATTCATTACTATTTAAGGATTAATTGATATACTATAACAATTAGGATTATTTATTTTAACCCTCAAAGGTGGGAGTCGTCAACTACATTTGTCCAAGGGCAGGAATTGTTCTCAGCAGGCCCTGTGAGGCCCAGATGCTCTTGTAAAGTAAAAAAAAATTATTATTGTATTCTAAGTAATATATTATCATTTGATATATCAATCTTCCTTACAAATTCATACTACTTTTAATGATGTGCAAGTCTTGCACTTACATGTTTTTCTCTGTTATGTTGATGGTTATGGAGACATCGTAATTGTGCGCATTTCTCTTGCTGAGATATAATTCAATTCAGTTTTATTTATATAGCGCCAAATCACAACAAACAGTTGCCTCAAGGCGCTTTGTATTGTGGGTATAAACTCTACAATAACACAGAGAAAACCCAACAGTCAAAACGACCCTATATGAGCAAGCACTTGGCGACGGTGGGAAGGAAAAACTCCCTTTTAACAGGAAGAAACCTCCAGCAGAACCAGGCTCAGGGAGGGCCAGTCATCTGCTGCGACCGGTTGGAGCTGAGTGGAGAGAGACAGGACAAAAGGCATGCTGTGGAAGAGAGACAGAGATTAATAATAATGATTAAATACAGAGTGAAGTATAAACAAGTAAATAAAGGTGAATGAGAAGAAACAGTGCATTACGGGACCCCCCCTCAGCAGCCTAGGCCTATAGCAGCATAACTAAGGGGTGGTTCAAGGTCATCTGATCCAGCCCTAACTATAAGCTTGATCAAAAAGTTAAGTTTTAAGCCTAATCTTGAAAATAGAGAGGGTGTCTGTCTCCCAAATCCAAGCTGGGAGCTGGTTCCACAGAAGAGGGGCCTGAAAGCTGAAGGCTCTGCCTCCCATTCTACTTTTAAGTATCCTAGAAACCACAAGTAAGCCAGCAGTCTGAGAACTAAGTGCTCTGCTGGGGTGATATGGTACTATGAGGTCTTTAAGATAAGATGGGGCCTGATTATTCAAGACCTTGTATGTTAGGAGAATGATTTTAAATTCTACTCTAGATTTAACAGGGAGCCAATGAAGAGAAGGCACGATGGGAGAAATATGCTCACTCTTTCTAGTCCCTGTCAGTAATTTAGCTGCAGCATTTTGAATCAGCTGAAGGCTTTTCAGGGAGCTTTTAGTACAGCCTGATAATAATGAATTACAATAGCCCAGCCTAGAAGTAATAAATGCATGGATTAACTTTTCAACATCACTCTAAGAAAGGATGTTTCTAATTTTATAAATATTGCGCAAATGTAAAAAGTTGGTCCTACATATTTGTTTAATATGTGCATTGAAGGACATATCCTGGTCAAAAATGACTCCAAGATTTCTCAGTGTTACTGGAGGCCAAAGTAATGCCATCCAGAGTAAGTATCTGGTTTGACACTGTGCTTCTAGGATTTGTGGGCCAAGTACAAGAACTTCAGTTTGATCTGAATTTAGAAGCAGGAAATTAAAGGTCATCCAGGCCTTTATGTCTTTAAGACATTCCTGCAGTTTAACTAATTGATGTGTATCATCTGGCTTCATGGATAGATAAAGCTGAGTATCATCTGCATAACAATGAAAATTGATGCAATGCTTTCTAATAATACTGTCTAAGGGAAGCATGTACAATGTAAATAAAATTGGACCTAGCACAGAACCCTATGGAACTCCATAATTAATCTTACTGTATGAAGACGACTCCCCATTTACATGAACAAATTGGAGTCTATAAGATAAATATGATTCAAACCACTGCAGTGCAGTACCTTTAATACCTATGGCACGCTCTAATCTCTGTAATAAAATGTTATGGTCAACAGTATCAAAAGCTGCACTGAGGTCCAACAGGACAAGCACAGAGATGAGTCCACTGTCAGAGGCTGTAAGAAGATCATTTGTAACCTTCACTAATGCTGTTTCTGTACTGTGATGAATTCTGAAATCTGACTGAAACTCTTCAAATAAACCGTTCCTCTGCAGATGATCAGTTAGCTGTTTTACAACTACTCTTTCAAGGATTTTGGAGAGAAAAGGAAGGTTGGAGATTGGCCTATAATTAGCTAAGACAGCTGGGTCAGTGATGGCTTTTTATGTAGCGTTTTAATTACAGCCACCTTGAAAGCCTGTGGTACATAGCCAACTAATAAAGACAGATTGATCATATTTAAGATTGAAGCATCAATAATTGGAAAGACTTCTTTGAACAGTCTAGTAGGAATGGGATCTAAAAAACATGTTGATGGTTTGGAGAAAGTAACTATTGAAGTTAACTCCAAAAGATCAACTGGAGCAAAAGAATTTAAGCAAATACCAGCAGTGCTGAAAACAGCCGAACATGAAGATGAATGTCAAGCGTCGTGCTGCTGTGCAGGCAGGAAGGAGGAAGGACCCCAAAAGCAGACTCCGGGAATGTGCTCTTCACACACACACTTTTATTCACAAAATCCACAGAAACAAAAACAGGAACTCTCCTCGGGAACACACACTGGATAGGGAGAGACGCAGGGAAGACAGCAAGGCATAACCACAATGACGCGACAACGAGGCACAGAAAACACCGGACTTAAATACACATGAGGGAACACAGGTGATGCACATTACACAGACGAGACAGGAGGAAGCAAAACTGAACAGGACCCACAGAGACCACAAGACTATCAAAATAAAACAGGAAACACCAGGGAGACAAGGACGCAGACCTAAAATACAAACATAAGACACCAGGACACCGGCCCGGGACCATGACAGATAAATCTTGGAGATGGTTTTGAATAATTTTTTCTCTAATGTCTAAAATTTTATTTGTAAAGAAATCCATGAAGTCATTACCAGTTAAAGTGAAAGGAATACTCGGCTCTACAGAGCTCTGACTCTTTGTCAGCCTGGCTACAGTGCTGAAAACAAACCTGGGGTTGTTCTTATTTTCTTCAATTAATGATGAATAGTAAGATGTCCTAGCTTTATGGAGGTCTTTTTTATAGAGCAACAAACTCTTTTTTCCAGGCTAAATAAGCATCTTCTACTTTAGTGAGACGCCATTCCCTCTCCAGCTTACGGGTTATCTGCTTTAAGCTGTGCGTTTGTGAATTATACCACGGAATCAGGCACTTCTGATTTGAGGCTTTCCTTTTCAGAGGAGCCACACTATCCAAAGTCGTACACAGTGAAACCACTGTAAAACTATCTATGAGATAATCTACCTCACCAGGAGCAGAGTTTAGGTAGCTGCTCTGCACTGTGTTGGCACATGGCACTGAAGAGCATAATAATGAAGGAATTAGATCCTTAAACTTAGTTACAGCACTTTCACAAAGACTCCTACTGTAATAAAACTTATTCCCCACAGCTGTGTAATCCATTAAAGTAAATGTAAATGTTACTAAGAAATGATCAGACAGGAGGGGGCTTTCAGGGAATACTGTTAGGTCTTCAGTTTCTATGCCATATGTCAGGACAAGATCCAGAGTATGATTAAAGTGGTGGGTGGGCTCCTTTACATTTTGAGAGAAGCCAATTGAATCTAATAATAGATTAAATGCAGTGTTGAGGCTGTCATTTTCAGCATCTACATGGACGTTAAAATCACCCACTATACTTATTTTTAGTTTATTTTATATTACTTTTACTTCCTTTAGTTAGACAAGTTTGACAGCTGAACATTTTTTCTAAACAAAACAAGGTTAGACTCACCCTCAGCTGTGTTTACAATCTGATCACCATCAACAAAAGCTAGCTCCTCGGTGCTGCCAGAAACGCCTGAAGTCACATGGTCTGATCTTGCATTCTGATTGGTTTTACGGACATGGAGACATGGGATGTGATGTGATTATGATGAAACATGTTGCCGTACTACTCGAGGGGCCCTGATGGCCACCAGTTGACATTCCCTGTTGTAAGTCATCATCGATGATGACAGCAACCGTTTGTGTAAATTCTCAGTCATGGTAGCCTCAAGAGCTTGAAAAACTGGGACCAGACTTCTTTCATTTGTTTTTAACTTTTTACCTCTTATCCGAGAGGCCTCTTCAGTGCATGGAAGTGCCATTCCTTTTTTCACAACTGGGCTCATGTGATGATTGTTGGAGTAGCTTCATGAAACTAAACTAAAGAGAGCTGAGAACAGCAACAATATTTTACTGTGAATAATTAACTCCTTTAGCACATTAGCAAAGAATGCACTGATAATAAAGATTCATTATTTTAAATAATGACACTGTAATCTATGAGAATCCCACAATTTTGCAAACCAGCATTTAAGGAACAGAAGTATATGAGTATACAGCACTACAAGAGTTCAGGAAGGTTAGCACCATCTCTCAAAATGATAATGAAACATGAATGTGTAGAGGCTATAGTATGACCCTTTTATTACTGTTTCAGTCTCTCACTGATCTCATTTGTTCAATTCAGTTTTATCTATATAGCACCAAATCACAACAAACAATTACCTCAAGGTGATTTTTTATTCCAAGGTAAAGACCCTAAAATAATTACAGAGAAAACCCAACAATGAAATGGTCCCCTATGAGCAAGCACTTGGCAACAGTGGGAAGGGAAAACTTGCTTTTAACAGGAAGTACAGCAAACAATTATTTAATATGATCATTTATTTGTTTTAATAGGAAAAAATAGGCAGGGACACATCCTGAACGGATTGCCAGTATGTTGACTAGCACAGAGAGACAACCATTCACATCTGTTGACAATTTAGAATCACCAATTAACCTAACCTACTAATTACTACCATATCCCTGGATTGTGGGAAGAAGCCAGAGTACCCAGAGAGAACCCATGCAGACACAAGGAGAACATGCAAACTCCACAGAAAGGTCCTGGCCAAGGTGGAAGCCAGGGCCTTCTTGTTGTAAGGCAGCAATGCTAACCACCATGCCATGCTGCTGCTTCTGTTTTCAAGGGGAAGCTAAACTTAACAATAAGATAAATCGATCCGTCCATCCAGCCACCCATCCATTTTCTTCTGCTTATCCTTTCAGAGCCTATCCCAGCTGTCATAGGGCAAGAGGCAGAGGTCGCAAGTCTGCCACAGGGCATAATAATAATAATAATAATAATAATAAATTAATTACTTTTAAAAAATCTCTTAATTACACTTTATTGTACTGCTCGAAAATGCTGCCACAAACTTATTGAGTGTTACCAAGTTAAAAACAGCAACATACAATTAAGTTCAAATGCAAACACAGTGTGGGGAAGAACAGAAAGAGGGCTGAACATTCTCTAAAAGTGATTATAAAACACAGCAGTGTCCTTAAAACTACAGTTTATGTTTATGTTGGGTGGCAGGGTGGAGGCACGGTTGGCCCCGTTGCCTCATTATACAGGAGCGCTCCTGGATTGAACCCTCAGCTGGGGCCTTTCTGTGTGTATTTGCATATTCTCCTTATGACAAACAAATTTGAAGGTGCCCAGAAAAAGACGTGTGCAAAGATGTGGATCATAAGTTACTGAATGGAGTTGTCAGGTGTATGTGTTATCTTTTAAGCTGGTTATGTCAGTTTTCAGTGATGTTATCATAATGTGGCATACAGATAAAATTATAAGTTTTCCTGCTTCCCTGTGGCTTTTAACTGTCCTTCAGTTATTGCCAGAGAGCAGTTACAATATGACATTTGCAAATCAGTAACTAACTGAATATGAAAAACTAAATATGATTCATGTTAATGTGGAAAACACTGTTAAAGCTCCCCTTTGTAGTTCCATTATTTGTTTCTATGTATTCTTGAGGATACTGTATGCCTGCTGATACAGTTAAATATGTCCATATATGACTAAAATATGCAGACTTGAGCAACATCCATCCATCCATCCCATGGAAGAATGGATGGCACTGTTTCCTCATAGAAAGAAGGTTTGAACCCCAGTTGGGACCTTTCTGTACAGTGTCGTTGATGACTTTACAAACAGGAATTGAGTGCACAAGTTTGTTTTGGATTTTCTCTACTCTACACAGGATTAAAGGTATCCATACAGGCTCTAATTAATAGGTAGACTCACTTAAATTTTTTAATAAGTGATGATGAAGGTTTTGCAATGTCTCTTAACTTGACATAGCCAAGGCCTATTAATTTCTTGTTAGTGATCATGATTAACTACAACTGGTCTCCTTAACTGTTTGTTTAAAAGCGCTCACTGGATTGACCAATGCTCAAAACACTGGTCCAAGTCCAAGGAACCCAGTGAAGACCTAAGAAGGAGAATTCAAGGTTTACACAAGTTGTGAAGGTCTCTCAGAGCTAAGTCTAAACAATTGCAGATTCCAAGATCATCAGTTCAGACAATTTAATAAAAGTATAAATTATCTGAATATGTCACCACTTCGCCAGGGTCTAGAGGATGACCTAAACAGTCACCCTCAGATAAGAGGAACTTAGTTAGGATGTTCAGGAACCACTCTGGAACCACCAAGGCTCAAGCCTGCCATGAACTGGAAACTGCTGGAATGCCAGTGTCACAGTTCACAGTGAAGTGAATTTTATATCGCTATGGAGGGTGGTGACAAAAACCCCCTCCAAATTCAACACCTAAACCTCAAATCAACAGCCAGACAGTTAAAACTGTTCCAGTAGGAAATGCCATTTGGAATGGCTAAAACAGGTTAACATTAAACTTCTGGAGTGGCTTTCCCAAAGCCCTGACCTCAACCCCATTGAAAATTTGTGCATTAAGCTTAAAAGCTGGGTCTGTGTCAGGAAACCAACCAATTTAAATGAACTAGTTGCTTTATATTTATCATACAGACATAGGTACAAACCCTTAGCTCTCTGAATAACCAAACAAAGCCCATCCAGCACAACTAAAATGAATGTGACTCTAGATAAGATACCAGAAGCTTATCTAGAATAAGTTAAATGCCTTTAGTTTAACTTTACACACTGATTCTGATAAGGTCGTTTCTATTTACTACTGTCATAAGAAAAAGCATAAATCCCTTTTTTTCTCCCATCTGGCCTTGTGATGGGGACAGAGAGGATTATTCTAACATTTTTGCTCAGTTTGGTATTTCAGCTGTGCAGCTGTTAATGACTGAATTTGAACATGCTGGAAGATCGACATTCCTAAGACTCTGCTAGCGTGCTTAACATTAACATGAGAGAGTGGTATGAACTACATACCTTCATACAGGATGAGGAACACATTTTCTGGAAGGAAAAAACATTTTATTTTTTGCTTCCTGGTAGCATTTTAATACCAGCAACATAACATTATGTACAATAAAGCATATAAATGTATTTTTTTAAAATTATTTTTGGGAACTGTGGTTGCATTTTCTTTCTAGGTGGACAGTAGATTGTGCGTCTATTACTGGGGAGAGATGGCTTTTATAACTCGCTTCATTTTCTGTCATAGATTCCCGTTAACCGTTTCTCCACCGGGCCCCATTTGTTCGAGCAATCAAGGTTGTGGTGTGTGGATTGTAAAATGGCTGACTGGGAATGTAACTGTTAAAGGAAGGAGTTCAACATGTTGGCTGGGAGAGGAAAAGCTGTGTGTGTGTGTGTGTGTGTGTGTTTGACGTGCATGTGATGACTGTCTAGACAGAGTGCCTGTGTGGCGCAAAAATGTACTCAAGGCCCGAAGCCAAAGCAAGTTGGGAATGAACCTGTTCTTATCAGCCTGTGTGTGTGTGTGTGTGTGTGTGTGTGTGTGTGTGTGTGTGTGTGAGTGAGTGAGCCAGAATGACTCGAGCATGACTGGTCTGGCTGATGCTTATCAGTGTGCTTGTCTGGCTTTGGTGTGTCTTTGTGTTTGGAAAGAGGGAGGAACAGGTGTGTGCGTGTCTGAGGGAAGGGACGGACAGACGGGCAAGTCACATGTTGTCCGTGCTTTCTGTCTCCTCATTTGTCTCGGCTGTCTACCTGCCCCCCCCCCATTTCCTGTTTCCTTCTGTCACCTGTTTGTCTAACTTTCCACCTGTCAGACCTGTCCTCATGTGTGACCTGCTCTATTTTCTTTCCTGCTTATCTGGTGGTACATTGCCAAAGTGAATGAAAAATTAGTTGAGTAATCTCCTGCGCATATCAAGTTAAAGTGTAACTGACATTTGCCATAGGCTGAACATCTAGACCTCGAAGTGATCTCATTTCATCGTGCTGAGTAAATCAGAGCCTCTACCAAAAGTGTATTCCTTTAATTGCCCCACTTTGCTGCCCGGTTCCCTTGTGGGCTGTTATTGATTTGGCTGCTGAAACAAAGTGTGGCTCCCAGTCCGTGGATAAATGGCTTACTGGATTAAGACCTCCATATAAAACCTTCCAGCGTCTGTGTCTATGTATGGGGGCCAGGTGGGACCACCAGAGCACCCAGTAAAACCCAAATCAAACCCAGAAGACTGGCACAGAATTGTCTGATCTTAATTGCAAGCAAAAGGATAAGCGGATCAACCACGGTGGAGGTCGATGGATATAAAAATTGGGATTTGAGTGGGAGTTGCAGAGAGAAAGTAGTGGCGCTGCAACCGCGGATTATTTTTATATTCTCCCAAATGCACAATATGTTGTTTTAATCTGTTAAAATTATGGACGCACAGATATCAGCCAGAAGTGGCCGATATTTATCTTGTCACATCAGTTGTTTGAGCTGAAAGACTTTAAAATATGACAGTTATTTGTTATATATAAAAAAAAAGACATCTTTTTTCCTTGGAACAAAACAGGGAAACAAACTAAATAAAAACCCTCAATAATATGTTTAACATTGTGCATATTTACTTTAAAGGGTTAAAAAATAATGCAAAAGTCTCAGCCGTTTAGTGAGTTTTGAGGAAAAAATGACATTCTAGAGATAGATAAATGTGTGCCTTCAGTCAGGAAGCGTTTATAGAAACTTTGCATCTCTTGCTTGATCTTTGACACAGTTGACGACTGCAGCAGTACAGGATGTGGTCTAGAAACAGACAGGGTGTGACTGTCTCTCCGAGTGTCTGTGTACGTGTGTGTTCCTACAGTCCTCTCACTGCCTAACACACACACACACACACACACATACACACACACACACACACCCAGTTCACTTCCTCCTTAGAGGAAAAAGGAGAATGAGCTGCATCACTCCGTCCTCCTCCTCTGCTGCCGCAGCTATTCCTTCACCATCTCCATGCCAGGCACATGAATAAGTGCCAGATATATTTCAGTTTTCTTACTCAGCAGCTGATATTAGGGTTCAACAGATGTGAAGACTGTTGTTCCCAACTCTGTGTGTGTGTGTGAGGGCACAGAAGGGTTTTTAATAGCACGCAAACACATTGCTGTTGTGGGATAAAAGGTCAGATAAAGGCTCGCACACTCTTTATTATGGCCTAGATAAGATTCTCCTTTAGGCATGTCAAGACTTGTTTGTGTGAGTTTTTTATATCCTGGGCAGGGTTTTATAGTTTTACCACATCTGTAGCATTTTCTCTGAAGAATCAGCACAATCTTAAAAAGAAGGGATCCAAGTGTTTGATTATTTGTATTGCCAAGTAAAACAGAAAAAGGAGAGGTTTTGCCTGTAGTTGACACATTGCTTTTCCTTATTTTCTGTGCTGTATAATGCTGTTACATTGACAGACGCGCATATTAAACATGGCCAGACTTTCAAATAACAAGGTCAGCGCATGTGCACGTGATCCCTGCAAGCCAAAAGGACTTCAAACTGCTTTAAACACTCTGTTTCAGGCAGGATTTTATACTGCTGACTCTGTATGATGTCAAAGAGGGTCAATATTCTATTCTGTTGTGGTCATGCATTCACACAGCTCTGGCTGTGAGCATGCAAACCTCACTAAACCTTCTCTTTGCGAGGGGCAGCCAATCAGGGGTTATTACAGCTTGTTTCAGAAAGAGGCTCTGTGTAAGATAAACCGATCATTTTGACCTGTGAGTTATGGAAAGCTACTCCAGTAGAGTTCACAGTGCTGGAAATAGTTGTATGAAGTTTCTTCCCTCTTGTGATGCTGAAGCAACAAATGCCCACTGTCTCAGGGAATTCACCTCTTCAGGTTAACTAACAGATCATGAGAACCAATTTGCTCCATTGCACGTGTATGTGTTTGTGTTAGAGGGGTGAGCCAAGTGTGTGTTTTATTATGCACGTATGGAGACAGGATCTGTATTTATAGCAAAGAGTAACTGCACGTGTGTTTATATGCACTGAGACAGTAGTCATTTGGAGGGTCCACGTGACAGGAGTGGAGCGACGGAGGATTGGAGCTTGACCTCGGACTTGTTTGCACTGTGTGTGGCACTGTGTCAGTCTGCGTCCGTGGGTCTGCTTTCAGCTGGGGGGGAGGTGGAAGCACTCTTGTTTTTGTGTGTCAGGATGAGCAGACATTAGTAAGACTTAAAAGACTCACTTAAATGCACTGCAGTCCTCGGGTATGAAGAAATTCACCATCACTTTTTTATAGATTGGCAGCCTTCACCCCAATCATGTAGCAGCTCGTCGGCAGCGTTGCAAACTACGGAACCATATTCATTTAGTTTCTAGTTTGAAATGAACAAAAACTTAACTGCAAAATGCACAAGCGTAGACTGACCCCCCCCCCCCACACACACACACACACTCCCCCGCTTACAGGAGAATGCCATCTTCCATTTGAAATGCATTTCATGCTGAAAAGAGTAAAAAGGCAGCTGGTATTCTTGGTGTAAATTAGATGTTTGCTGCTGGAAGAACACAGCAGAAATGCAGGGCTTTCACTAAAGTGCATTTGCTCTGCCAGACTGTGCATGCTAATGTACAGTCATGGGTGCCTGCTTAGTAAAGTGCCACTTGTTATTGTTTGATTTAGTGGCACTCAGGATACATAGACACACACAAAAAACAATTTCTACTCCATTAATGCGTCTGCTGCAGAAATGTCACGTATGCTGAGAAAAAAATGGGTCACTGTGAGTTCACATGACTGCTGCTACATCTAGCTACACATTGGTGGGACAAACCAGCGTGAAGCTGCAGCAGCAGGCAGACTGCTAGTGATTAGGATCAGCAGGGCAGAGTTCAGTCGAGTGACTGTGTGGAATGCTAATCCACATTGTCATAAGGCGAGCTTCAGCCTGACAAAGGGCTGGAGACATAGGGGGGTTACGTGTATGTGTATACACGTGTTTGTGTGTCGCCGAGGCAGCCCAGATAAGAGAGGTACTTCGTTATTGCAGATTAGGACCCAGTAGCAGCATGGTGTGTTTTTAATAAAGCAAGGTGGGGGCTGGGAAGGTGAGGAAAACAGTTGTAGTGTTGAAATGTGCAAACGGTGCACCGGCAAACATTCATTAAGGAAGAGAGAGTGCAGAGCAGCAGGAATAATGAGAAGGGGTCTGTGTGCTCGTGAGTGGGTGGTGGGCGTTAAGCTGTCAGCTGTCAGGTATGCAGGAGTCACTGGGAGAGACAGGCAACCATTAGCGGAGCACACACATACATGTATGTTTGGTCTGTGTGGATACAGCACATAGAGAAGTAATAGCCCACCTGCAGGCTTCATCTTTTACTGTTTTGTTTCCTAGATGTTTCTTTTTACTAAAACCCTGACCCCAGGATGTTTCTTTGAGGGGTGACTATGCATGTAACCACCATTAGTCACATAGACTGTATATCAGTGATTGCCAAAGTGTGATTTGTGGCCCCTATGTGGGCGGAAAAGTACTGCAGACATGCCTAGAGAGGTCATTTGTATTAAATACCTAAATAATTTTAGAAGTCGCACTTTCTACATTTTTATATTACTTAATCTCATAGGATAAGATGCACTTCTGTATGTGAAATCAAATGATAATCCTTTAATTCTTATGAGATTTTATAGATTTTATGTAGGTCTTTACCCACAATACAAAGCGCCTTGAGGCGACTGTTTGTTGTGATTTGGCGCTATATAAATAAAATAAAATAGAATTGAATTATAGGTTAAAATCCTTTGGGATCCTTTTAGGAACCACAGTTTTTGTAGTAGGTTAAAATTTGAAAAAGAAATCAAGGCCATGTGGTTTAATGCTCAAACCTCTTTGGTGGGTGTTAGATATGAAAGAAAAACCCTGGACATTCACCTATTCTCTGTCCTTAACCATAAAACCTCCAGTCTTGACCCTCAAACAGTCTCAAACTGAGGGCCAGCCAAAATGTCCTCGCTTTCCAATAATGTCCTAGCTCCCAAGGTCTAATTGGTTCTTGCAAATGCACACACACACACACACACACAAACACAAACAAAGGAGGGTGCAGACCTAGCCTTTAATGAGCTGTCAGTCGTCTTAGCAGCCAAACATCTGTTGTCGTGGAGGTCAAGCAGATGAAAGACCTCTGTATGACCTGGCTCACGCTCTCCCTCTGTATGAGTCTGCCATACACACACTGCACACACAGAGACACAGAAAGACTGTCCTTTACATTGGACGGACTCATAAGGTGAGGACCCAGCACACCGTCACACCACTGCAGTGGCTGCACGGTTGTTTCTGTCAGTCCTCCTTCCCTCTATCACTGCCCTATTCTATTCTCCCCTCTCACACTCCCTGTGCTGCAGTGCTGCCTGCTGGAATGGGGGGAAAAGGGGCAAAAAAACCAAAAACACACCAACCACAAGCGCTCAGAAACGACTGAGGTCCTGTCTGTATACACACGCTCTCACAGACACACCTGGCTCTCACACGTTTCCAACCTTTTACCATTTGCATGTACATGTTCATTCATGCAAGCCCTTGTAAATTAGGGGGCTATCCCCTACACACAGTTTAGAAAATTCTCACGCAGATGAGTATTTCTTTCTCTTCTTTTTTTTTCTTCTGAGACATACAGAAATTGATTTGAGCTGGAGGTATAGAAAGAAACATAAATGGCTGCAGGTTACATTCATTTGTGCTTAATTCAATGCTAATTTTTCCAAATAGACAATTTACAGTTTCATTTGTTTAAAAATAGATATCAGTATCGACTATTATCGGCAAGTAAGATGGCATTTAGAGATATGTGTGTCACATCAATTCTTCGAGGGCTAAATGTGTTCTGTTAACAAAGAAGCTGTGGCTTTGGTGAGTAGTGAAACAGAAAGTGAATAGATAAATAAAACTATAATGTGATGTATTTTGTGGAACATGTGACAGGTGAATAATTGTGGTTTTTGTAAATAATACTGGCTTAAGCTGCTAAATGAGGCTGCTGCTGGACTGGTATAAATGATAAGCGGCTAATGCGTGGCTGTCACAGTTATTTGCCAGCATTGTTCTGGGGCTGTTTAGCTCTGGTAATGACACGAGCTCTTAGCCAGTACAGCACAGAGGAAAATCCTTTAGCCCAGCTGATGAAAAGCTGCCTGTTTATTATTCACTGTGCGCTTGTGTGTCTGCATTTTGTGGATAAACGTTTATAGCTAGCTTTAAAAGACTAGTAAGTCAATTATTGATGCTTTCTTTAACTTTATCTTCTTCATTCCACTCACTGTTTTTGCACATTTCTTTTGTCCTGTTTCTTCTTCTTCCTTCCAACTTCTCTCCTCTGCATCTCCCTCCTCTATCCGCTGTCTGTTGGCTGCTGTTTGCATTCTTGTTCCTCAGGTGTCTGCTACCTGTCAGTTGGGTAGAAGGTGTTTGTGAAATGCACGCAGCATGTGTGTCAGTCCTGCCTGTCACAGATAAGGATCAGTTCCATCAGCTTGTGTCCTCTCGCTGAGCATGGCCTGGATATGTAACCCCCCCCCCCACCCCCACGCACAGGGGGTGCGAAGAACCTGACGCAGGAATCAAAAACATTCAAACATATATTTTCCCGTAGAGCAAGTAGTTGACTCCCGCTGTGTTGCATGTATACCGATGTCTGACACGCACAGAACTAGGCCGCGTCGACTCTCAGCTTGGCTTTTCTTCTGTTTTATTCATAGGCCCTCCTCGGCGGGCTCATTTGGCGGCAACCCTGAGCTTATCCATTTCCCTGCCGCCTTCATTTTCCTCACAGCTGCATCACGGCCAGCTCAGGCCATAGCTCACCTGCTTCTCTACACATTTGTCTCCATTCTTTATATCTTCGATGTCATTTGTCTCCATTTCCTATCGTTTAAATGCCATTTGTCTCTATCTTTTCCCCCTCTGCGACTGTGTGCCAGTTGTAATTTCTTACCCTCCTCATGCCTTCCCACGCCTCTTGACAGAGCCACTCATTTTAAGTCATTCAGAGTATTCTAACAAATGTATTCGGTGCAGCACTGCCTCTCTCTGTCTTCCTTTCTCAGTTGTGTTTTACCTTGGGGTGTCTTTGCCCATCTGTTTAACCACCATTTTTTTTCTCTTCCTGCATTACAGAAAGTGGTGGAGGAAGAGGAGAGCCAGGCGAGGAAACCCTCATTAGATATCTGCCCCACCAGCGACAAGTTGGCTGATGCTGACCCAGTGAGGAAGGTCAGTTGTAATTTCCTTTCTTTCAAAAAAAAAAAACCTCCTCCCTCTCCTTTTCTCTCCCTCCACACTCAGGTCAGCCCACACCCCCCACTGGCAGACACACCCCCTGCTCGCTCATTCATAGCAGCACGCTTATCCTCTGTTGTGTAGCTGCTGAGCCACTCAGCTCCTCAGCCCTGCCCCCACTGAATTTACATGCAGAGAAGAAGCTCTTTATCATGATTATCTCTTTCTGACTCTTGCACACGCATGCACGTGCACACTGTCTCAACTGATGCCTGATGGATGATCCCCCTTTCACATGTATGCATGCATATTAGCTATATTATATTATGGTTACAGTAAAGCCATATGCAGCATATTTATTTCTGCTCCCGCTCTCTTCCTCCATGTATTGATATGTGGGCATGCATCTGAATGCCTTTGTGATAATTTATCTAATCAGATGTGAAGATGGTGCACCATGATGAAATATCTGCTGTTCTGTTTTTGTTGTTTTGTCATATTTATCTATTTGTTTGCATTTCTAACAGGGGAAAGTTGCATCTCCACCTACTCTTGTGTTCAACCGGCTTTTCTCAGAAATCAAGGAGGAGCCAGGACACCCCACCCTGGTCCATCCCAGGTACTACACCTTATTAACCCTAAGTCAGCTTATTCCAGTAAAAGCTTAGCGAATTCTATCACTTTTATCATTTCCACCACCCAAAGATGTCCAATTTGTACAACAAAGATTTGGCCTTCTGGTTTAATTAATTATAATTATCAGTTAATTATTAACAGAAATTTATTTATTTAACAGAATTAATTAACCATCTAATAATGCCTGCTCAGTGGCATTTTTATTTGGTTGTTTTAGGCTGTAGCCAGTGACTATTTTAATTATCGCTTAAATCAGTGATTTTTCTTTTCTTTTTCTTTTCTGGATT
Source organism: Pterophyllum scalare (assembly GCA_024447675.2). NCBI lineage: Eukaryota > Metazoa > Chordata > Actinopteri > Cichliformes > Cichlidae > Pterophyllum > Pterophyllum scalare. Next base: position 100,213 of record JAMQGT020013982.1, read on the forward strand.
AATTATTTAGTCTGTTAAATTTCAGTAACCCCACAGTGGGCTGTCTGTAATTTGCTTTTTATATTTGATTATGTGCTGCAAAACTAAAGATATTCAGATCATTGTCAAATAAAAATAAAAGCAAATCAACATATGTGAGGACTTTCCTGGTCATCAGAAAATGTTTGGAAATTGTGCTTTAAAAATGACAGAAAGTAAATATGTTGCATACTGATACCACATAACCAATAAACTGACCAGTTGTTTTTATTTTGTCAGCATAGAACACTTTGTGTGGCTGGGAAACTGTATTAAATCTGCCTGATTTTGCTGAAGTAGACGAGTGATATTCACTCTAGATTATAGTCATGTTTTACGTGGTTGTCCCAGACAGTGTTAAAAGCAGCAGTTATTTAAACACTTATTGATACCTGAAACTGTACCAGATGGCCTGATGTGATGTGAAGAAACCTGCCATATACTGTAGATGCATATTTTTAAGTGTCAGTTTGACTTCAGTTTCTTTCTCGTCTTTTAATTTCTTGCTACTACGCTCCTCATCTCCTCCTCTGTCCCTCTTCCTCCCCCTCACTCGCTCCTTCCTCCATCTCTCCATCCCCAGGGGACACCAGCTCTTGTTTAGATGTGGCTCACAGTAATCTGACCCAGATTAAAGCCATAGCTACATGTGACTGCCTTTGACTTACTGACTGTGTGGAAGCCTGCAGACGCCAGGCCAGACAAATTGGAAGGATTATAACTCTGGTCACCTGCCAGGACCACATGACTGCTACACGTACAAACCAGTCAAAACCGGTTTGCTGTGTGTCTTTTACTTTGGAGAGTTAGTAGTAATGCAGCACCCTGACAGTCGGACATTGTGCCAGACATCCGCAGCACTTAAAGTCAAATCTGGATTGCCACAAACATCCATTAGTGCTGCACTTGTCACATACAAGCCAGACTTACATTATTCAGTTGTTAAGGAGTGGTTTTCATTCAGGCGAGCAGACTGCCTAAAAAAAAACACAGACACAAGACGAGCCTTGTGTCTCTCCTCTGGATGAAAATAAAGCACAGAGTCCCACTGAGCTGCAATTCTTAACCTAGTTCACTGTTCTAGCCTCAGCTCTGTCTGGAGGGGGCTGGTGGTGGGGGGAGGGGTTCAAAGCTCCTCTCTTCTCCTCCTCTTTCTGTCTCACTGTCTCTCTTTCCCTTCCCTTCCCACCATGCGTCATGAAATAGTGTTGGCTTAGTGGCTTGAGAGCATATCTAAAGGACCAATCTCTTGCTCCCAGTTCTACCCGCTACCTGGACATTTCTGATAAGCAGAAGATTCGTTTAGACTGAGATCTTGTAAACTCATGAAAATAAATATTTCCAACTACCCCCCCTTTTTTTCTCTTTCCTTACAACATCTAGTTACAGTGGGCCAGGACAGATGCCACATGATGAGCTGTATTTTTATACTGCCACATTAGTTATTGTGGGTGTATATGTCCCTATATGTACAGTAATGTTGCAAAGTCCACAAATAAACATAATTTGTTGTTGACCGCAAAGACAGAGGAATATGTGAAAGGTGGCACTACTTCCAATACAATAATTATATAAAAAAAAATAGGGCAGAAAAGATGCGTAATTCAGTATTTACATAGTTGGCATCCAGCCAAACCTTGATGTTAATGGTGAAAAATATGAATGTTGAAACGTCGTCTTTCCCCTCTTTCTTCCAGTTACTACATGTACACATACGATAAGATGGTAGCTCCCAACGTTTCACTGCGAAGGGAGGCGGAGATGAGTCCTGAGATGCTCAGCGCGCTGCTCAAACACCACTACAGTCGCAGAGTGCTGGGCCATGACGAGCCTCCAATGGGTCAGTAATAATACACACAGCAGAGCTGACTTAAATTAACCTGCAAAGACATGTGTAAGACGTTTAATGACTAAACACACATCCTAAAACCACTTAAATGCACAATCTGGGCTCCAAATTGGGATTGCCAATAAATCCTTTTACCTTGTTATTATTGCTTTCTTCCTGGGGATTTGATGTCAGATAAGCAGGTCATGAACATGTTCATTGTCATGTAGACAAGAAGAAAAATCTGATCAGATTAAATGCCACTTCCTCAGACATAAAGCTGCCAAGATAATCTGAATTCATCATCCCTTTTGGAAATGATAGAAGATCAGCCAAATAGAATAACCCATAAGATCATACCCTTTCTTACTTAACCTTCTTGTGAAATTAAAAGCAATGGCTGACGCTCTATAATTATGTTCAAGTGAAAAACTGAAAATGGCAGTGCAGATAATGGGTGAAAAGGCAGGAAATTGCTTCCAGTTTATCCATTTAATAACAGGCCTTGGATCTTCAGCAGTTAATGAGAGCTGCACATCTGCAGAGACACAGAGTCTAGCTGCACTACGCAGCATGAGTGGGCAGGTAAAGGAAGGTTTTCTGTTCAGAAATGGTTTTCCTATAATTAGCGGCGATAAATATGAAGCTGGAAAGTTATTTGGACTTTGATGTGAAATGATTAAAAAGCAGAAAACTGATTGGAGACACACCTACACAAATCTATACACACACACACACACATTTTAACACCACATCAAGACAATAAAAACATTTACATTGAGTGCTACTATTTGGCAGTATCTCACAGATTGTTAGGTCCGGCTTCATCTGGTTGAAAGGGTCAAAATAATGCTTGTAAAAACACTCTCCACGAACATTCAAAGGCAACAGCACTCATGATATTTGCACATTACTGTGGTTTTCAAACATACAAAATGACCAAAATTGCTCCAAAAATATGAGCCATATTCATAGCTGTGTAGAATAAGCGCTGTGTCATCTGACATGTTTGCAGTCCTTCTTTTAGTTGTGTTTTCAGATGCCTTTGTGGCATCTGGACAGAGCATGCAGCTGCAATTTTGTTTCTGCTTTGTGTTGAGTTCTACTAACTTATAACTCACCTCCATCGCCTTATGAGACATATTCAGTCTTCCTGCCACTGCTCGGAGTAGGTTAAGTTTCTTTATGAAAGGGATTTTTGGTTTCCAAGTGCCTCTTTAGCCTGCTGTGCAGCATATTAGCATTAGCCAACTCCTTCTCACGGAGGACACGCTCGGGCTGCGGGCTGTTAACATCCCAATCCCATCCAGTTGGGGCCATAAGATAGATAGCTTCGCTCTAGCTTTTACCAGCAGTTTTCTTCTTTTGTTCTGTTAGTTGCTGTGTGATTTGAACCATTTTCTTCCCTCAGAGGTTTATTATCCTCCTCACTTATCCGTCGGGGTCTCTGTATGAAAGTGTAATAATTCTCACCATCCTGCAACTGCATGGACTTGGTGTTCTCTTTCACAAAAAGATTTTAAATGCATTTATAGAATAGAATTGATCTCTGTACTGGTAAATAAGTGCATACAAAGTTCGGACATAGTATATTGCAACAGTAATCACACAGTCTCAAAGCCCACAATTTGGGCACCACTGGCTCGTTACATATAAAGTATTATACTCTTGTATGTGCACATCAGACAAAAACAAAACTGACATATGCCTACTAAAAATACATGATTCATATATACAGCAGGCATGACCAATCTCCATATATACGTGTAAAGAAGTGACATGCATGTTCATGCACATGCAACGGGTTCTGCAAACTGACACGTGCTTACTGTCAACACACAACCTACATCACGTGCTCGACAGTGCAGCAGTGGTGCACTTAATCATGCACTGACCTTCAGAGAAAGACTTGGGGGGGCACCTCGGTGTTGGCGGGGTGGAAATGGCCATGACCTCCTCGTGTGTTTTCATGTGCATAATTTCATATTCGTCCCGCATTAATGAGATGTGTGTGTCTATATAGATAGAGACGGAGAGGATGAATCACAGCAATGGTTTGTGTCTGCCATTATTACACCACGTCTGACTGCCAAGCTGTCTCTCTCTTTCGCATCTCTCAGGCGTTCTCCTCTTTCCTTCTCCCAACCAATCCGTCTCCCCTCCCTCTTTTTCTTCCTGGCAGCTATCTCCACATCCTCCTCTCTGAGCGGGTTCTCTGTTTGCTCCTTCACTTCCATAACTGTCCATCCTTGTCTCTTTCTTCTCCAGCCCCTTTCATCTCAAACCCTCTAACCCTTCATCTTTTTCTTTTAACATTTTTCTCCCCTCATTTAATGCCCTCCTTCCTGTTGTATCTGTGCCTTCCACACTCGCTCTCTTCTCTGCTTATTTCCTTTTGATCCACCACCAAATGACTCACGCCTGTTATTTGTGTGCTTCAGAGCATGGATCTGGATGTGTGTGTCTGTCTGTATGTGTGCGGACATGGACTAGCCAGCTTGAGTCAGTAAATGATTGTCCTCCCCCGGTCCGACATGCTGTGTACAGAGCATCCCGTTTCCTGTCATGCACATGCTGTATGAACACATTATCCTCTGCTCTCCTGCTCCCTCTGTCACTCGTTCACCTTTTCTTCTTCGTCATCTTCTTTCTGTCTGTGTTTCAAACACTCTGCCATAACTAGCCTACAGTTGTCCACGTGTTTTTGTGAGTCACACTTCCAGTTGGATACAAGGGCTATCTTGTATTTTGTGAGTGAAGTTGAGATCAGTTGAAAAACACACTGTGGCACTTTACAAACACTTTATACAAATCTTGCCGCATAGCTTATGGGATAACCTTTACAGGTAATAATGTTACTGCAGAGAGGCTGGAGATGGGCTGCTTTGTAAAAGTCCACCTTAAAAACCCATCTTTGATCTGTCAAATCATCACTGATTAGCTTTATAGCTTCCTGACAGGTAATTTGACTGCTGTATTTACATCGTACTGTACCTTCTCCTCCAAGATGTATTTGTTATTAACCTACATAGTGGCCAAAGAGACATTTGGCACAAAACATCCATAGCGCCTACTTCCCCCCTCCCTCTCCAGGCTTCACACACACACCAACTTGGGTTATTACAAAACAAGTTATGCTTCATATTACACTTTCACATCATAATTTTCATAAAGGAAGTAGTCAGGAAGATGCTTAAATAATTTTAACCTTTTTATTATTCAGTCACCCGCATTAAAACCATGTCAGATGGAACTGAACTAGAAATGAAACTAGTCCCCCCACTTTCTCATTTAAGCGATTAGAATCAAATTAAATCACAATACTGCCAGAGACTACCACCCTACCCACTGTTTCCCATGATGCACTCCTCACAGGCCACAGTGAGGGAACAAGCCAGGGTTTGAACAGTGGAAGAGCCCACGCAGAGCAGCACGGCTCCCACACATGGCCCTTTATTCCTCTCTATTCTGCGTGTGTCTGAGGGCAAACACACAGAAAATTTGTGGGCGAGTGTTTGGTTCCTCGACTGTTGCCATGCCATACTTGTGCGTGCGCCCATGCTGAGGAAGAAGTGCAGGCGTTTATGAGGTTGTGCGAGGGTGTTACTGAGCGTGGGTGGCAGTGTGTGTGCACTAGCACGGCTTGCACTTCCTGTCTTTCACCCACCTCCTCCTTCTTCTTCTTCTTCTTTTAAAAAAAAACTTTTTCCTTCATCTTCATCTTCCTCCTTCCTCAGATCTTCACGCATCGCCTGCTGTTGGTGCTGGCGCCGGGGAGGCCAAATCCCAATGTGCTGCTGCTGACTCGGCCACCGAGAGGGAATGCCATACCCAGGCAGTTTCCATGGAGACGAGCAGCCCAGGCTACAAGAAAGCCACCCACATCACCACCCACACCCCTCCTCCTCCCCGTCCTCCTCCTGCGTCGCTGTTGTCATTGGTAACGGATGTAACGGCTAAGGACGTGAGCTCTGCCACGAGCGGCGCTGCGGCGGTGGGGGTGCTGGAGGACGACAAGGACAGGATTGTTGTGGAGATCATGCAGATGTACAGCAGGCAGCAGGAGAAGCTCAACTCCACCCTGCACAAGCAGCTGCAGCTGGAAATGGTGAGTTGGTGGTTGGAAAGATAAATGAGCCCAAGATCAACAATACGATAACTTGTTTCCACATATCAAGTGTCCTTGATGTGGATGTGGAGGTGATCTTCACCTCCCCCCCCCAATCTCTCCCTGCGATCATATGAAACATGTTTGTATCAGATTGTTCCACCAATTTTTAACACGTCAGCAGAACTGTTCATATAAATCAGTGTTTCGCTCATATAGCAGTTTATTAAAGCAACGGGTTTAATTTCAGTTTGGATGTATGGAAGTGGAGTTGTCCTAGATTATGGTGACATTCACATCTACTGCTGAATTATGTCCCTCCACTAATGGGATTTGGAGAAAATTGCATTTGTAATCTAAAATGAGATACCACCATTGGAGAATATTGGTGACAAAATGTCTGATGAAATAAAATGTAATCAAATCCCCCCCCAACAAGGACTTCTAAGAAGCTAAATGTATGTACAGATTCAAAGGCAAACTTTTGGCTTGTCATAATGTCTCAGAATATGTTGGTCAAATGTTACACAGACAGCCCGTAATTGGGACAGCTGAGCGAAACAAACAGAATGACCCTGCATCCGAGCCCCTTTTGTGATATAAAACATCAGGCCTCCTTGTGGAGCCTCTGTTATGGAAAGCATTCTATAGGAGTCACTGAAGCGTATTGTTCCTTGACTTTGCCTGTGTGTCTTCAGGAACTGGAGGCGTTGCGTGGCGGTGAAGCGGCGAGGCTACGGGAGCTGAGCGCCGGAGCAGCGGGAGCTGCGCAGCGAGCTGGAGGCAGTGCACAGTGAGCAGGCACGGCAGCTCAGCCAGGCCCGCCAGGAGCAGCTGGAGCTGGAGACCCGTCTGGAGCAGCTCCGACAGCAGGCCTGCGCCTGCGAGCCAGGGGCACAGCGCCAGCAAGAGGCCCACTACACTGCACAGGTACGGGCTTACACATGGAACACACGTGCACAGACTTTTGCATTAGTCAGAATGAATCACAGTGACATACAAGGGCTGTTCACTGGTTTGCATCACTTAACATATGCAAATTTTACCTTGAAGACATTAAGCTCGCAAAGCTCTAGTGGGACTCAAACGCACATGAGCGCGTTCACTCTACATATTAAAATTAAAGTTGAACTCACTAAGCATTTAGTATTAGTTTTTTCATTTTTATCACCATGGATGGACATTTATCTTTAGATCTGCAAGTAAATTTGGTTTTTAGACTAGTCCACTTAGATAAAAATATTTTGCGCTGCTTTTCATAAATATACCAGTCAAATAAGAATTTGTCTCTTTCTGTGTGAGTCACTTTGCTGTTCACATACTCAGACCTTTGTTTGGGTTTCCAGTTAGACTAATCTTAATCTCTGTTACACTGGCCTGAGCACAGGGCTGCAGTATCTCTTCCACCCTTCTGTCTGTTGTTGAGGCTCTTGCCCCTCCTGCCTCTGGCATCAAACTCTCCCCGTTATAAGAGGTGGTGTGCGTATATTTGTGTGGCTGAGACTCTCACAGTTCAACATGCTTTTAAAGGCTTTGTACACATTTCTTTGTCTTTGCTAACAGGGAAAAAATGTAACTGGTAATTTAATAAATACTTGCCTTGACTGATGCCTGAAGAGATCTCAAATCACACCAGTAGTTAGCCTGTCTGCACTATTTTGCATAGTGCATTGTAATAACCTCTGAGCCAACTATTTGCCTAAATGCAGTGCAGAATTTCTGTTGGTTTGTGGGTTTTTATTTTTATTTTTATGGTCAACACCTGCTTGATTATGGGGATTTTACTGCTTTTTGGCCCATTGCCTGAACAAGCCAAAGTAATTTGATGATCTTGGGCTTTAGTGAATTATTTGTTAGGAACATTTCTTGAACTATTTTAGACCAAAGTAATCTGCATCTTAATGATTAGTTGCAGGCCTGCTAAGACGAAGAAAAATCTGAAAAGAAGACAGACTTTTGCCTAGATTGCTGCGATAATGTGTGAGACTAATGTGGTCTCATGTCTCCGTGTCTCCTTCCAGTTATCGGACCTCCGTCAGAGGCTGGAGCGGGCGGAGGCAGACCGACAGGAGCTGCAGGAGGAGCTGCGCATGGAGCGGGAGGCACGGGAGAAGCTGGAGCGCACGATCGCCCAGCTCAAGCAGCAGATGGCCCAGTCTGGCACGATGGGAGGCAGCCCCTCTCCTCCTCCTACCCCCTCCACTGGACCCCCTAACACCCACTCCCCGCCCTGCTCAGAGGCCCCAGCGGCTGGCCAAAAGTAACTGCCGCCCCTCCAGGCGCCTCCCTCCCTCCCCTCATTCCTTTCCTTGTCACCCGCCAAGTGTACAGACACAAACAAATCAGCCTGAAGCAGAAGGGAGCTTCACATCTCCCCAGGCTGCTTTTAAGTTGTGCATTTTGCTCTCCTTTTATTTAGTGTAGAACTGATTTTTGTTTTTGTAATTTAATGATCACTTTAAAGAAGTTTTATGTTGTTTTTTTTTTTGTTTTGTTTTCCCTTCCTTCTCTTTAAACAGTATTTAAAGGTTTTTGGGCATGTATATTGGATTTAATTTATAGTTTTTACTGAAAAAACAGCTGCTTCACAGACAGGAGACTGGTCCAGTAGAGACCACCTCAGTTCTTCACTATACCCCCAACCCCCAGTGTCCCTTCACTTCCCCTCCCGCTTACTGGTTTCTGGAACTAATGACTGAGATTTTAGATACCGATTCCCTGCTCCTTATGGACGTCACATCATGCTAATACCTGGCACAGCGGCCAGGGCTCACAGACACAGACACCGCCTGACCATGCCCCTCCTCTGTCTTTCTGTATGTAAAGCCCATACGCTCAAGTACCAGCGACTGCAGGAAACTGCATGGACATTTAAATTTTTTTTTTATTTTTTTTTTTGCTCCTTATAAAACACAGAAAAGTGTAACGTGCTAAAACATCAAGTCTTTATGGGGGAGAAAGACCTTTACTGTACAAAAAAAAGGACCTCATGAAAATATGCCAGTAGTGATGCTGAACTTGCAATGAGTGTTTTTGAGTGTGATCTCTACAAGGTAGCTAACTAGGAAGTAGTGTGGCCTGGACTACAGCTGCTCCTAGCACAGACTGGTTTCCTCTTCTCTCTGCTGGGCCACCTGGACTCTCCTGATGTAGACCAAACAGTCTGTTGGCTGATGTGCCAACTGCCCTGCATCTCCTCTGATGACCCCACACCTTCCATCGCTTTACTCTAGTATCATTGTCCTCTGCAAGGAAACTCCTTAACACTGTGTATTTTTTTAACCCCCCCACCCCCACCACTACTTCAGGCTAGACAGGAAACACTGTGCTCTTTTCAGGCTTGGCTGGAAGAAGCTCACGAACAGTGTTGTGCACTCATTACGCTCTCCTCCCCCAGATCCCTCTGGGAAAGGAATGCGTCTGGACACGGGGGCCGCATTGAGCTGAAAGAAGAAAGGCAGAGCCTCACGTGTGGTAGCTGTACTGTGTTACTATAGTTCATGCAACAGCCTTACGTGCCTGCACACACTCGAATGCGTCAGCGCAGTGCAGGCATTCAGGCAGAACAATGGCCCCAGAGTTCCCAGCAGATGATCAAAGTTGCAGTTTGTCCTTATTTTTTCGGGCTTCTTTATTGTTAGCAGACAGTTGTATCCCCACCCTGTTTGCGTGTGAGAAGTGGGTCGCAGGTGAAGGCAGTTAGTCCAGGGTGGTTTGGGGCCTGCTTCCCGTTTTTCTGCCTTGCTGAACAAACAGTGCTGGGCAGACAGGGAGAGGAAGAGCGGGGAGGATTGAGAGCGAGGGCCCCGAGGACTGATGCACTTTCCCCCTGTGGCAGACTGGGTGGCCTGGAGGCCAGCGGTACCAAGAGAGCCCCCCCCTTTTTTTCAGGAGTTGGGGGTAACTGCTGCTGTCTGGGGCCCTCTGCTCACCCCTGAGCGAGACTGTAGAGGATCTCCCAGAGATCCCACCTCCTCTCCCACAATCTCTCACTCCCACATGGCCCGTCCACCCACCTCCTGCGGCAGATTTTTTTTTGGGGGGGGGGGGTCAGTGCCCAGGAGAGCTTATAGACATCCAGCCAGAGGAAGAAAGGACTTTTATTGTGTCAGTTGCCAGGCAAAGGCAGTTTTTGTTGCCACTAAGAAGATCCAAGTTAAGCGAGTATGTGTGTGCGCGTGCGTGCGTGTAAATAATCGTGCAAGGTGGGGTGGTTTGCCTCAGCTAAACTCTGAGCTTTTTTTTTTGTTTTGTTTTATGCATCTGCTATTAATGCAAATTGATAGACATTCCACTGTGCTCCATCCCGTTTAATGCACATTTTCTTACACAACTTCCCTTTACAATAAGAAACCTTAAGAAGTGGGCAGTTTTGGTTTGTTGACAGTCAGAAAAGCAGGTGCAGGTGCAAGCCAGTAAAATCAACCCATGCCGCAAATGTACACTCTACTGTTGTTCCATTTAAACCTTTATTGAAATTATGACAGAAAATATTTAAAGTGTTAACTAAAAGATTTATATTCACTTTGTAAATACAGTAGTCATTAATATATTAACTGTTCTTATAAATAAATAATCTTAAAAAGTTATAATATTTGGATCAGAACTGAGGCTTCAGTTGGCCCCAATGTGTTTTTTTTTTTAATTTGTTTTGCTTTCTTCATGAAAACTGATGTGAGAACTCGACTTTGTGTGGATGTGGGGGAGTGAAGCACGTGGTTTACCGAGACATGATGCAGGACAACGGCAAAAATAGGAAAATATTACTGTTACACACTCCCCCTCCCTTCTTTATGAAGTGATGGAAATAGTTTTTGTGGATTTCATCATAATGGACTGTTTACTGTGTAATGTAAGCTTTTTCTCCCCGCCCTCCCTCTTTATTCATCTTCCGCTCCTCTGTCCTCTGAGCTAAATAGAAAATGATTTTTGGATAAAATGAAAACAGAAAAAAGTTTTTTCTTTTCTTTTTTATTTCTTTCCTTGCATGGTTTACTTCCCCTTACTTTTTGTATCTGTGAGCCACTCTATCAATCTGTTTATTGTTTTTAAAAAAAGTGAAAAGTTTCCCTCCACATAACAGACTATTGAGATGGCTCATATGCATGAATATTGAACATGTGCAAGTTTTACACCATGAATGGATCAGAGGCTGGCTGAATTTAGAGTCAGTCAGATTTTGAAGAGTATAACCTGTAGCCTAATTTGTTTTGGAGAGTGTGTGTGTGTGTGTGCGTGCATGTGCATTGGCCTCCCAATGTCTGACTGAAGCACAGCAGCTTTGAAAAGGGAAAGAGTTGAAACTTGCTCATGTAGCTCTGGATGTGCGGTTATGTGTCCTGATTTAAGATCATATATTATCCTTGTCATTTCTCACTTAGAATATAATCAGTATTAGTTTTTATTCACTTAATTACCTCTTTAGCTGAAAAAAAAAAATCTATATATATATATATATATATATATAAAACAAACACAGATGCAGATATCTAATGGAAGTCTGTACTTTCTGAGTAGTTTGCATTTTATACACGGGGGGGTGCTGTTTAGCTTTTTTAAATTGTACGTTATGATGACAAAAGGACTAAATAACAGGGTGTGCTGGGCCTTTTTGCATTTTGCTGTGTCATGAAAACTTGGATCTAATTTGTACAGACTTTTTACAGGTATGAATTTTGCCCAACTGACTAAAGAAGAAAAGTGGAAGGAGCGGTGTTTTCTTTACCAAGTGAACAGATCTGAATGCAAGATTTGCATAACCATTTGCCTCCTGGCTACATGATGAGAACTTGTAAATTGTTACAAGTTGACCTTTGAAGTGTTGAAGGTGGTTTGATTTGTAGTTGGATGTGTGATTTATTTTTTTCAGGCAGTAATTAGTCTTGGAAGTAGAGCTGCAGTGGTGGAGGATCCTAAAAAGAATACCCTGATTTCATTGATACGCATCCTGCTATTGATTGGAAAAAGTTAGGTTCATTTGAGCAAAGACTTTTCTTCCCTTGATGCTGTTCTGAAACATGAAACACAGTGTCTGTGTATGACCATTGCATACTACGTTGCCAATACTACAGTGTGATGAGACTTTTGTTCTTGCATGAATTGAGACACTGTTCTCCTACCTCATGTTGTGATATAAAAAAAGATGTTTTTTAAGCAGAAGACACTGCATCTCTGTTTATCATCATAGATATTTACTAGAAAAATGACATACCTGTAAATGCTTTTAGCTAATACCTCAGTTGTATCTAGTGTTTGTTTTTTTTCTGTTTTTGCCCTTTTTCTTGATTTCAGATGTTGTAAATAAAACCCTGTATAGACAATGAACTTGGATCAAATTCAAGTAAAGTTCTGTAGTGTCAAAACCCAGCTTGTCTTTTTTGGGGTTTTTTTTGTCTGGTAGTACTTTTATTTTTTTCTTAAATCTTGCTCACTCCCTTCACATATATAGCTCAAGATTAACCCAAGGAGGAAAAAGGGAGTTCAGGCACATTTACAGTCATGTGAAAAATTAAGTACACCCTTACTGCTTCCATAGGAATTATTAAAAGTCGCTCTAAGGGCAACTTAGTTTAGCAATGTCAGGGCTTTTCTTGTAACTTATTTTCTTCAGTAATACCAAATAGCATTTTAGCTTTTGTATATTCCATCTTTTTAAGGGCTTTCATATATGACAGAAAGCCATTGAAAAAAACCATAGAAATTAGGGGTAACTTTCATAAACTTGGAGTTATGTAAATTTTGAATTATGTATTTAAAAATTTCGAGTTAACTCTGCGAATCACGAAGCTCCGTGAAAGAGGTAATTTCCTTGTTATCCGGAAGCAGATGACGCCAAACGCATGCGCACTCAAAATTGGGTAGCGACAGTCTCAGCTCGCTAGCAGTGTATAGCAAACGAAACAAACTGTCAGGTTTTTGTCCTTTGAATGCCTTCTAGCAAATAAGAGCTGCATAAAAGGTAAGGCATGAATGTTTTCATGTTATACTCTTGGACAGGCGATGCCTTCAGCCTCCTGCTTCCGGGTAAAAAGGAAATGACGGAGCTTCCTGATCGCCAGAGCTAACTCGAAATTTCGAGTTATGGATGGCAATTTTTTTTTTAGTGGTGGAAACAAGCTTCCACATTTCAGGTGTGTGTTAACAGTGCCACCGATAAAAGACATCACCAGTGATCTTAGAGAACCAGTTGTTACTGCTGGGCAAGGGTTAGAAGGCCAAACAATTTGAAGTCATTCTACAGTTCGGAAGATTCATTCACATGTGGATGTCTCTGCAAATTCACCTCAAGGTGCTCAGAGAAACTGCAAATAACCCAAGAGCTACATCTCAAACCCTACAGGCCTCAGTTTGCATGTTAAATATTAAAGTTCATGACAGCACAATTAAAAGTGTGGCTTATTTGGAGGGGTTGCCAAGAGAAAGCCTAGCGGTGGTGGGGTGATGATTTGTGCTTGTTTTGTAGCCACAGGACCTGTGCATCTTGCAGTCATTGAGTCAACCATGAACTCCTCTGTATACCAAAGAATTCTAGAGTCAAATGTGAGGCCATCTGTCTGACAGCTAAAGCTTGGCTGAAAGTCGGTCCTGCAACAGGACAATGATCGCAAGCACTGCAGCAAATCTACAACAGAATGACTGAAAAGGAAAAGAGTCAACATGTTGAAGTGGCCAAGTCAATGTCTGGACCTCAACCTGATTGAAACACTGTGGTTGGCCCTTAAGAGAGCTGTGCATAAACAAACGTGATCACAAACCTCAATGAGCTGAATCAACGTTGGAAAGAAGTGTGGGCCAAAATTCCTCCACAATGATGTGAGAGACTGATAAAGTCATACAAAAGGCAGTTACTTCAAGTTATTGCTACTTGAAATAAATCTGTATGTCAATCACCAGCCATTTTAGAACACCATGAGCAACATACCATTAGCTACATTTGGACCTCACCTACATCTAAATGACTTCTAAACAACTGCAATATCTTAAAGAATGTTTTACCTTTTTAAAATTGCACATTTTTGTGTTGTACCTGCATGATGCTATTGCTGCACAGTGCCATCAATGGTTTTGAGTTCAAACTGATGCTCATCAAAAAGTCAGGGAGTGACCAAAATCATTATGGTTTGTTCTATGGGGATCATGGATATGATAATCCATTTAGCTACCTCTCGTTAGAGAAAAATCCACATTATTTTATTAAAAAGGACACTTCTTCTAATGAATGTTTTGCATTAAAATACTTTGTGCAGTCATGTTTTGTCCTCTGCAGCCAGGCTAAAATTAAATCTCCAACCACAGAAGCTGTCGGGAAGAACTGCTGCCAAGGCGAGGCTGGACAGACGGCTATCAGAAGGCTGTTGAGGAAATGCAGCCAGGCAACATTCAGACCCAGGTGTGAGGGTATTCCCATGGGTAGCAGGACGAGCACAGCCAGAAAAACCAAGAAGAGGGTCCAAGTGTTGAGCAATATACCCAGAGCTTGGCTAACAAAACTCCTCCTGGATTGGGTGTAAATTTGTTCTGTAGTTTGGGCTTTCAGAGGAGGATAGTTCAATAATATCTGTATGTAGCAGCTAATCTCAAGAGGATGGCAAGCATGCAGTACAGTACAGCTCAGAGTCAGGAGAAGCAGTGCACCAATATGCAAGATCTAAGAGGTGTGAAAAACTCAGCACCTGTGGATGTGGTGGTGGGAAACGGACCATGGGAAGATGCAGAGAACAGCTTCCTGGCAGGTGTATGCCAGTAGGCTAACTAATAATAGATGAATCTCTTTGGTGTGAAAGTGGTGGCTTGCAACTTCTGAGTCATGGTGCAAAAATGATCCAAACCAGCTATGAGTACAGCAGGCGACTACAGTGCTCTGTATATGAAACAAACACATTGAAACAACAGACTTCAAAACTGAACAGAATTAGGAAACAGCTTGACCCTGGCCAGGGAGTAATTTTAACAGCAGAGGAGGTTAGTCAAAATTTTAGAAAGATCAATAAAAAAGCAGCTGGGCCTGATTGATTAACTGGTAGGATAATAAAGGAGTGTAGGGAAGAGCTTAGTTTTGTCTGCAGTCACCTGTTCTAAATTTCACTTGATACACACCATGTTCCCAGAGCCTGGAAGTCCTCATCTCTAGTTCCTGTATCAAAAACATCAAAACCACAGGTCTAAAATGATTATTATCTAGTAGCATTACTCCCTATTGTAATGAATTTTGAGAGAATAGTTTAAGGTCATGTTCTCAGTGAGATCCAAGACAAACTGGACCACTTCAGTTTGCACATTAAAAAGGGAGGATTACAGTAAATGCTATTTTGTACATAGTGCAGCATTTACTCTAGTGTATTCTATGCACTATCATCCATCATTCCCACTAACACTGAGGACCCACAGGGGAGTGTTATAGCTCCAGTTTTATTTACTCTGTTTGCTAATGAATGCCGGGCTAACTCATCTGATGTCCTTAATGTTACTGCTGTATGCTGATGATACAGTGATTGTTGGTTTGTTACTTGGTGTAATGCTAGTTTTCTTCAGCTAAATAACAAGAAAACAAAAAGCAAATTTTGATTTTAGGGCAAGCAGGAACACACATCAACAGGTACCCAGCAGTGTTAATTTTGACAGCAAATTTTGATTTAGTTTTAGTCATAGTCTTTTGACAAAAATGTAATTTAGTTTTAGTCATAATTTAGTCATCTGAATAGTTTTAGTTTTAGTCTTGTCTTAGTTGATGAATTATCCTAAGAATATAGTCGACTAAATCTACAGTCGATTTAGTCGACTAAAATATAAAGGGTGTAAAATGTAAATGCTTTTTCTTCAGTTCCCTTGAATTACTCATAATACACACAAAATGTATTAAAAGTTATGGAATATTATTAATAATATTAACATTAGTGTTTCACCTGCTTCCCACACACCTGATCATTAACACCACCTTACTGAGATAATAGGAGCGTTTTACATCAGGGCACGCTGTGAAAGGTACAGGGCAGTGTTCGGGACTAAGGTTAGGAAAGGCTAATCCACCGCAGTTTTTCTCTAAACACAAATGCTAAACTGGGAAAAACACTTTGCCCTGCATGACATTAAATGCTTACCTTTGCATGAAGATCTGGGTGACTGGTTTGCAGATGTTGTTTAAGTAGGTGTGTTACAAAAATTTTCATTTCCCCCCCCCCATGCAGATAGAAAGAGCATGGGAAAAAAATACATTTTGATACTAAAACCACACTAATAGCACAAATAACAATATAGTTACAACTGATTAACTACTCTGTTAGCATGCACTGTTTTACCATTACAATCAATGAAAACTGTGATCTCAAAGTGCAGTACACACAGAAAAGTTAGCATTTTTTCTCTGACTTTAAATCAATATTTGAATGAAATTTTCTGCAAAGAAAGGCAGAAGTATGGCAAACATAAAATGTAAGAGCTGAGAAAACAGCTTTATAACAAACAGAATAGTTTCATTTTGTCTAAACTAACTGCCTTTTTTTCACTTCCTTACGTTATTAAACTACTTTCTGATCAAGAACACTTGATGAAACTTTAACAGTTTTAAGTTGAAACATAGAATTACACGTCCATATACTTTAAATTTATGTCCATATGTGCCATCAGTGTTTTGACACGTTAACTTCCGCGAGGTTTTTGAAAAACAACCATTCAATAGGAAAGACTTGACAGAATGAAAAAAAAACGAAAAAAAGAGACTGTCCAGGGGGAGTCCCCTACATTATAGCAAAAAATCACGGAAAATACACACCTTCATTTGGTCAGACACCCGGTTTTTGGCAGACCGCTTCAGCGTATTAGCCACAGATACAAACAGGTAAGTCAGACTGTTTTGCTAGGCTATGCTGCAGTGATTGTAACATACCTAGCTTGAGATTTGTCGTGTTTTTACCCGAGATAGTTGCCCCACGTGGTTTACACATCGTTTTGTTTGTCACAACGTCAAAGGACAAATGTGTCCATACATCAGCTCCTCTCTTTCTCCCTGCTGCTATTGTTTACATAAGTTAGTTCTATCGGAAATAACGACAAATCACAGGCTAGTTTGGCCTTCCCAGGGTTAGAGAATTTGTGCAACTATGCGTTTGATTGGATGTTTTTCTAACTTGTCCCGCCCTGTCAAAAAAATTAAATCAGTTCTGATTGGATGTTTTCTTAACTTGTCCCGCCCTGTCACAAAATTAAATCAGTTCTGATCGGATGTTTTCCTAACTTGTCCCTGCCTTTCACAAAATTAAATCAGTTCTGATTGCATTTCGTCCCCGCCAAGCATTTTCTTCTCGTTTTCATTCCTTAACGAACGTGTCAATTAATTTCGGCATTATTTTTATTCTTTTAGGTAGTTTTTAATTTAGTTATCGTCTCATTTTCGTCATGAAAAAGGGTCGTTGACGAAAATTATGACGAAAATATTTCGTCAACGAAATTAAGACTGGCACCCAGCAAACATGTCCATGTGGGCCCACAGTGGGTAGTTGTGGATGAACTGTTCGGCCGTGTGGACAGGACAAACCCACTACTTATACAATGTGGCCCGTTAGCCTATATGACATGAGTAGTGAAGACGTACTTCCGTTCAAATTCAAGCCACATCGATCACTTCCGGTTGCCCCTGCTCAACATTCTTTTTAGTGGTAGCTACAAGAACTAGACTATGAAGAAGACACAAAAGTTAAAATATCTACGCGCTACTGGTACAACAACTGAATTTTGCTGTGTGCCGTTGTGTCCACTGAGTAGCAGGTACAACAGGGTGCTTAGTTTTTTTCATTTTCCTGCTGATGAAGAGTTAAGGCGACAATGGATCGTGGCCATCCGCAGGGAAAATTTAGCCATTAAAGCTCACACTCGGGTTTGTAGCCGCCATTTCAAACCTGAGGATATTCAAGAGCCAGCGTCAGAAACAGGAAGACGGTGCTTAAAAAAGGGAGCTGTACCTGCTTTGTTCGAGTGGAACAATTACTCAATTCTACTTCCACGGCTGGGGGTTTGGGAGAGAAGGCAAAGACCACCACCAGAGGGCAGTGGAGAGGAGGATGACATACCAACCAATGCAACTGGAGACGTCCTTAAGGAACACGATTATGCCTCGTCTCCAGACCCTGCGGTTGTGGATTTGGTGTTGGAGGAAAATAATGCTCTCCGGGACGAAATCCGCCAGCTACGGGAACAGATTGAGAGCCTTACGCTGAGGCAGCGATTCGGCATTCACCATTTTGCTGCATCCGACAAGGACATCAGATTTTTCACAAGGTAAGTCTGTGTGTGTTGATGTATGCATTTGTGTTATACAGAGTATGAAATTATTTTAGACAACTTTTTCATTAGTTTTATGCAAGCTGTTTATATTACCGATTATTTAAAATACGCTAGACGCAACCCGAGCGCCCCTCCTATACCGAAGGCAATAGCACTTCCACCGAAAATCATTCTGTCATTTCATTCCACTGAACATGACCCAAACCACACATATAGCTTAAATCCTTTGTCATTTTTGGACGTGGGAGCTTTCGAAAACGTCTGCATAATTCGGTAAACATCATTAATAGTCAATGTCGGCAAGTCCTGCAGCGACCGGGTGAAAAACGCCATTGCTAAACTACTGTTACCTGCGCACCGGAAGTGATCAATGTGGCCGAAGGATGCGGAAGTGCTAAAACGGGAGTGTGCCCACGCAGGGCACCCCACAGCGGGCTTGCCCATGTAGGGGGACGGATCACAGTAGTTTTACCCCCTGAGGCCCCATGATGGCCTTCTGTGGGCAACTCATAGTGGGTTCATCCATAGCCACCAAATCTGCAGCAACTGTGTGATGCTATCTTGTCAAAATGGACCAAAATCTCTGAGGAATGTTTCCAGCACCTTATTGAGTCTGTGCCTTTCAAAATCACAGAAGTTCTGAAGGAAAAATGGGGGTCCAACCCTGTACTAGCAAAGTGTACTTAATAAAGTGTAGTGTGAGTGTATATCGTGTACTATAATGCCTCCACTCCCATCATCTCTTGATTTTTCACTGTGGATGTAGTGCCGCTTGTCACCAGCAGAGGCAGGCGTGGCGCTGTGCCTTTGAGCTGAGCGGGTCACGCGCAGAGAGCAGAGATTGTGGTGCCATTTGACGCGTACGGACCGTGACGTCACCTCCCCCGGTCACGCATCTTTCTGTAACGTGTCAGTCTGCAGCGTCTGTCCTTTAAAATACACAGTCGGTAGCATCTAAATACACCCGAGCCGCGGTGAACTAGTATCGACATGAGCGTGTTCGCGTGTGTGTGACACAGTAAGGCATCATTTCGTTCCGTTTCGCTGCCGGTCGGACCGGTTAGCCGGTTAGCTATTGCTAGGGAACGGTGGTTGTCAGCAGATCATTTAGGACTGAGACTGAGCCATTAGTCAGGGCAGGTACTCAGCTGTGTGTGTGTGTGTGTGTGTGTGTGTCAGTTTGTTTTCTGCGAGTGATGTGTTATAAATCTCATGTCTGTTATCTCAGTCTAGCTGGTCCCAAGGTCAGTGCTGGGAATGAAATGCTAAACAGAAAATTGTTTGAAGTAATTTTATTCACATTTATTAGTTAGGATGGTGAAGTTCATATGATCATGAACGAAACCAACAACTCCTCCAACCTAGAGCTGGAGCAGGACGACTAATTAGTAAAGTATAAATACTTTGTTTCTTAGGACCATTATGAGGTTTCAGCCTCTTAAATTGAAGGATTTGCTTCAATTGTGGGGCTCTTTAAGTTTAGAGAAGTGAGTCTTGCAGTAGCACAGATGTATATAGTATTTATATTATGTGTGTGTGTGTATATATAGTATTAGTGCAAGCTGCTACTGGTGCTATAACAAAGCAATTTCCTGCAAAGGATCAATAAAGTTCTATTTGATAAAATTTTTTTTAAAACGTCAGAAATTTCTGGAGATACCTGGCATAGGCGATATTTTATCAGTGCTTGCTGTCAGATCAGAATATCAGGATCCGAAGACCTGAAATGCGTGATATAAATTAGTATAAAGCAGCAGATCCTCTTATTTGAGAAGCTGGAACCAATGCCAAATGATAAATAATGAATCAATGTATTGGGTGATGAATTTTCAGGCATTTTTAAAAATCAAATAGTCAACTACTTTAATTATTTGAGGTTCTAAAGTGTTTTAGTATTCATAGAATAATCTTATAAATAGCAATTTTCCAAAATCAAATTGTCAGTTGGGTCATTCCACGAAAATCACGGGTGTTCCTCCCACCTGACGCCTTCAGAGTTGGCTCCTCTTTTGTACAATAAGTTTAGTATATTTAATAAACCTTTGCAGAATTTTTAGCAAAAGATAATGGATGGGTGGACTATAAAAATCTTACAGATCATTGAAATAAAGCAGGATTTGGCATGACCACATTAGGAAAGTATCTTAACCTAGAAGAAATTATTACTAGGAGGTGAGCCTGATATAAACATAGACCTTTACAGAGCCTGAATAAGTGTTTCAGCCCTGTTTGAGTGCTCAAAAATGCTTGAAAAATAATGTAATTTAAAATATACTCCAAGAGCATGTAACATGAGAGATTTTCCTTGCATGAAGGTAAAACTTTGGTTTCATTAAATATACTAAAAATATTGTACTAGAAAAAAAAATCAGCTGATTCTGATGGGGTCAGGTGGGAACTTTGCTCAGATTTGACTGCCTTTATAAGGACTCACCCAAAACATGCTTAATACGTTTCTCCGTTCCTTCATTGCAGGATGGAAAATTCAGAGACCAGTCCTCCATCGAGGCCCCTGGCAGTGCCGGACAGAGGCATGTTGCGACCCTCGGGCCCATGTGGGCAGATGTCAGAGTCATCCAGAGCCTGCAAGCACAAGGAGCACCCGTCCAAGTCACCAAGGAAACGACGGGATGGCAAGAGGTCGCAGCGACAGGGGGGCGATCACGAACAGCTGCTGTGGGAGATTGAGCGGCGGAGGTTGCCAGGTCAACACGAGCACTTGGAGCCCTGCGGCTCAGCGAGTGACGCAGCTGAAAGCTCTCCTAAGAGGTTTGCACTGCAGGGTGCCAGCTGGTCCTTCATGCCACTGGCACAACTCTGCTGCTTGGGACATGAGGTGATGTTGTCTTGACTTCACTGTTTTTCTTCCTCACAGAAGAGCCCACTTTCTACATGGACCGTATCCAGCCACACACTTCGGACCCAAAGCCTGCATTCTTCCCAACCCAACTTCAGTCATGTAAGCATGAGGGTGCTGAATGAGCCGGACTTTGCGTTTGTTAGTACATTGACACAGTTTGTGTAACTGTGAGTGAGATAAGATAAAATTAGAGTGCTGTGATTGGATCTTACCTGAGATGGGCAGGCATACAGTGCAGGGCACAGATATTGCTTGTCACCTGATCATAAGATTTTCTTTTTGCTCGATTAGTGAACACTTACAAAGAATTACCTGCACGATGCCTATTATCTGCCACACAAAGAAGAGGAGAGTTGAGAGGTAAAGGAAGCGAAAAACAGAATTTTATGTATTTTGGAATTTGACCTTAACTTGAACAGACATGATCACAAGTTAATGAATGACTTCGCTCTTAGAGAATATTGAATTGTGTTTATTTAATTCAGAAGACATGGTATCAGTAGGATTTAATTCATTTGAGGTCTGTAAGGAACAAAAGCAGACTGAACTGAACTCTCACTATAATGTGATAAGGTAAACTCATTTAAATATATTTTATGTGATCAGACTTCCTTATCTGTGTGGGTTTCTTTGTGTTTTATAACCTGCTGCCGACAGTGCTTGTGGTTTCAGCTGATTGTTTCTTCGCTCGTGTCTTTATCTGTGTCCCAGGCACATCCAGGACCCGGCCAGCCAGAGGCTCACCTGGAACAAACCTCCAGTCAACGTGCTCGTCATCAGGAAAATCCGAGATGAGAGCCTGGTTGAGCCTTTCAAAGAGCTCTGCAGGTTTCTGGTAGAGGTACAAGATGCAGTGTTTGTAGTGTTGTATGGTGGATTAATTAATGTACTCCCATCTGCCTCGACAATAAAAGCATTGAGGGGCTGTCTGAATAACACTGACTATCTTATTACAATGATTGCTGTTAAGAGTATGTTAGGCAGACAGTTTTTTTAAGTTCATGTGTTAGCAAGGAAAAACATGTGATGCTAGCTTCCTGGGTCAGAGCATCTCCAAAATGGCAGGTGCTTTGCAGAAGTTCCAGGTGACCCAGTGACGAGGACATAATGAGGCTCACTGATGATCATGGTTAGGGAAAGCTGGCCAGTTTAGTCCCATGTAAGAGCTGCTAAAGCACAAACTAATGCTGACAGTTCCACACAGTGTATCACAGCATGCTCTGTGTAATCACTGATTGCTGAGTCCCCATGCTGCCCACTGTCCACTGAAAAAAAGAGCCACAGTGTGCACCTGAGCTTAAATGCTGGGCAGCATCCATAAAGTAAATCAATGAAAAGTACTGGGCCAGAAGGAAAGTGCGTAATTTTTGGGGTGAAGTGTCTCTTTAAAGGTGATTTTACTTAGTTTTGTCTGTTGGTGGGTTGTAAACTTCACTCATGTTCCTATTGAGAAACATGCCAAAGAACAGAGTGTACACTGTGAACCTTAACAGCAACAAATAATAATAAAGAAAAATGCAGGAAATAGTCCAGACATGTAGGGCAGAGTTATAGTCTGGTTTCAAGCCGTTACAACACCTTGTGACCATATGTGTTTGTGTTTTTTTTTTTTTTTTTAAACAAGTTGTACTTTATGAAACCAGACAGTCGGAGTTGGACAGTGAAGCCACATATTTGCATTCCATACAGATGCTATCACTAAGCTACATGTGTTTGGCACATGTTTCACATTATTTTGAAAGGCTTACGTTTAAGAGATGTCTGTTTTGTGTTTTGGTTGGTTGTTGTGCATTTTTGTGTCAGGACAAGCAGATGATGGTGTACGTGGAGCGCAGGGTCGCAGATGACGCCACACTGTCGAAGGACGAGGCGTTTTGCTCCATTCGTAATCAGCTCTGCACCTTCAGAGAGGGTGAGACTCCCCACAGTAAAGACCCAAACATGCAAAAAATTAAAAAAAAAAAATCAAACATTGATGCTGGAGATGTTTAAAAAAAACAAAATACCCTCACATTTAACAATGTGTAATTTACATAGCATTTCTTCTTCTTTTTATATAACTAAATGATATTTATTTATTCAGTCATTCTTCAAACCAAGATAAACAGCAAGATACTTTTTCTAACATCTGTTCATCTGTTTTATTTGTTCTGTTTATTTATTTATTTATTGTTTCACTTTTGACAGCTGGGGTAGGCTCCAGCACCTCCAGCGAGCCTGACTTGGGAAAGCAGTTGGATCTTGATTTTGTTACAAAATATTATAGTAATTTAAAGATTGTGTTATATTTTTGTTTTATATGCATGTGTTCAGTTTGAAGAGTTGCTGTCAGAGAGACAACGTGGCGTGTCTGAAACATTATTCTGCTTGGATCAGTACCTCGCTACATATCGTGACTGTTTCCTCAGAAATCATTCAAGTTAGCCAAGTCATTAGACGTTCCCGTGCAGCGTTTTTTAGGACGTTGTTTTTTAAAATATTAAATAATAAAACCCCCACTTTTCCTGCCATTTATGAGATATTCTGGCAATCAGGCAAGATGTACATTTTTATAGAACAAAATGTTACGAGGAATCATGAGTAATTTGTGAAGATGATGAAAAATGTCAGCAGAGGCTGGTAAGGGGAAAATGTTTATTGTGTAACACGTGTGAAGTAACATTGCTGTAAAATTTTAACACTGATGATGTGTGACTTCAGGTTACGATGACATCTCTGACTGCATCGACCTCATCATCTGTCTGGGTGGTGATGGGACTTTGCTCTACGCCTCTTCGCTCTTCCAGGTATTGTGATTCATTGATAGTTGTTGATGTTAGCCGCGACTTTTGTCATGATGTCGTTAAAAAAAAGCAAAAGCTGTTTTATTTTTTCCATAGTTTCTATTTTAATGTAGCCTTTTCAACCCTGCTGTGATACCATCTAAATAAAATAAAAAGTAATTTGTGACTGTTGCTCCTTTTTTATAGCAAAATGAATCAGATAAAATACAGGGTTTTAGAAGCTGCACTGTGTGTAATAAATTAATTGCTCATAGTAAATACTTGAGATCCCTTCTCTTCTGAATCCATGTCTGTGTCACATACTATCAAAATATATAAAGAAATACTTGATTATTTAATTAAAATTGTCCTGTTGATGAGTTCTTCAGGGAGCAGAAGTTGTGTCATTTTTGTTGTCTTGAGTTGGTTTCATTAAAAGAAGCTGGGGTTTTTTTACGTGATGGTGTGGTTTCTCTTTTCTGCAGGGAAGCGTCCCTCCAGTTATGGCGTTCCATCTTGGCTCTCTGGGTTTTCTGACACCGTTCAAGTTTGAGTCGTACAAGACTGAAGTGGCCAAAGTGTTTGAAGGTAAACTGCAGCTTTTAGTGAAATAATCCACTTATCGGAAATCTGGATAACTGATCATTTTTTTTCTTGTACCTGTGGGTTTTCAGGCAACGCGGCCATCACTCTGCGCAGTCGTCTGAAAGTGAAGGTGGTGAAGGACATGCTTCAGAGAGCAGGAGAGCCACCGTACAGCGGAGGGCCACAGCAACAGCCGGAGCACAATGGACTCCTTCCTCACGGACACACCAACACCGATGCTGGCAAGGTCACCTTGCAGCTACAGGTGAGGGCAAAGGTGGACAAGTTTGTTGGACTCTTTACGCCTGTCAAATAAGCTTGTTAGCGCAGATGTTCTTATTGTTAAAGTGGATTGGAGGTCATGCTGTGATTTTTGGATAATGCTTAAGATGAACATGAGTGTAGATTACAGCCTGGAACTTTTTGATGGTCCGTAAGACCCATTTTAGGAACTTAAGCTTCACTCAAAGCACTTTCTACACTGCAGGCCACATTCACCTATTCACACCGATTTATTCAGCCATTCTGGGATTCAGGATCTTGTCCAAGGACACTTCAGCATGCAGACTTTGAGGAGTCGGTTACTTTCTGATTAGTAGTTACCACAATTTTAACCAGTGAAAGCTGCGACTAAGTTAAATTTACTTTCCCTAGTTTCTGGTGCCAAGAAATACTGCAGCTGTCAGGCAAAAGAAGAAACTTTAGTAGCTTACTTGCAGATCAAACACATGGCTCATACAAACATTTATTCTCACAGTGACCGCCACCACTAAATAATAAATTAGAATATTAGAGTGAGGGTCAGCCATTTCTAAACTTTTATTGAACAAAGGGACAGGTTGTTGTCAAAGGGTGTGTAAAAAGAGTGAAAGGAAAGAGTGTGAGGGCAGCAGAGAAGCATCTGCTAATTAGCTGATTGCTTCATTGCGTCCCCTCAGCTGTTTGTGTACTTTGGAAAGAGATGCTCTGAGTTTTCACTCTACTTTTTCCACAGTCATTGCTCCTTTGCATTCATCAGGGTGTCTGCAAGTCTCCGAGTGTCTTAAATACATTTCCAGCATTTTATTTTATTTTACTGACACAGATCACTTTAAAGCTGTGCTTTATAATGTGATCAACCATTTCAGGTGTTTTTTTTACATGTGTAAAAGGCTGATAACATACTTTAGCTAAAGTGTCAGCTGTAGCTCATGCTTAAAAGAAATCTTACCACCAAATTATTAGGTGCTGCCGGAAACTCCGAAGAAGAGAAGAGTATGTTGAAGGATTTCAAAGTTAGGCTTATATAGATATATTTAAATTTGTCACCTAACGATGAAACTGCTTTTGAACCTCTGAAAATGGAAGACTATGTATAAAGTTGGCTGTAATTCCTAAACAGTTACTGTAATACTTTTGTTGAACCCCTTAAATTAAAGCCAAAAGTCTACCTCTCAATCACAGCTTGATTGAGTTGGTGGTGTACAGCGGCAACATTATAAAAACATTTTCATTTTCCAAATATGTGGGCCTAGCTGTACTTACTGACCTTACAGTTTATTTGGAAAGAGTAAATGCAGTCATTTTTTTTAATCTGTCATGTGATTGATCTCTGATGTCCTTTAGATTCAGCAGTTGGAGCCTCGGAGTTCCCCGTTCCGTTCCTCTGGTTCCTTAGTTCTTGTAAATATTTGAGCTCATGGGACTGCAGTTGTCCTCCTTGTTAATTCCTTATCATACTCTTTAAGTGATGCTGCGTGCTATTAAGATGATGGAACCTGACTCGTGTGTGTGTGTGTGTGTGTGTAGGGTGCAGTGACGGATCATCAGCTCAGTTGCCGTGGCAACAGTCATAATAAAGCTGCTCTGGAGAGAAATTCGGATGTTATGAATGTTTGTTGAGCTAGTTTCCATGGATACTATGGCGTCAACAGTGGAGTCAGCGCCGACTGGATATTTAATGATCCCTGACGCTCTCACACACAGTCTGACACACTGTGTAACGAAAGAACATGACACACTCGCACTCTGAGCGCAGCCCTCTCCTCAGTTCTCTCTCTCTTCACTCCCAAGGGGTTTTTTAGTCTCATCGATAACAGACAGTGACGGATTGTTCTGGTCCCTGAACCTCAGTTTGACCTCCCATTACATCACGTCTGCTTGCGCCCAGCAGGATGTTTGCGTTGTGCTCGGCTGACGTCAGTACATCTGCCAGACATCACAGCAGGGCGCTGCAGTACGCCGTGAGACTCACTGAAGTGTGGAACATGATTTGTTTGCAGGCAGTCTGCTTGTACTTTCGCTCTGTAATGCACCAATTTATCATTTTATTGAGTACATTGAGCAGATTTAATGCAGTCTCCAGGGAACACGTGGATATGCTTTACTTATTTAGTGTTTGATGGCTGTTGAGTTTCCTCTACAATTCACATGAAAGTCGGTTTGTTTATTTGAGCTTTATCTCCAACCAGAGAGCTTTTCTTTTAGGTAGAGTTGCTTGTTTGACTGTTAGTTGGATAAATCAAGAAGATATTTTGCTAAAAATTTACTGACAATATAAAAGGACAAACTGATCAGTTTTGTTGTGAATTGCACCACCATGTGGATATTAATAAGACAACACACTGCCCAGGCTGTACAGTCTTCTATTGCCTTGAGTCTATATAGAGTCCATGATCTGTAAAAGCCCAACCGTTTATACATTTTTATTTTTTAGGCACTCTGAGCAAAATACATTTATTTGCTTTCATATTTATTTTGTTTTCTGTGGCTTTTGGCCAATAGATGGCACTATACTTACATATTTTGGTTTGGCTTGTACAAAGCCTCCGAATTCACAAAGAGGATTTGTCCTTTCTAAGAACATGCCCTGGTGGAGAGGCCTTCTGATCTTACATGTGGTCTGTGTGTGTGTACAGGTGTTGAATGAGGTGGTGGTAGATCGAGGTCCCTCCTCCTACCTGTCCAACGTGGATTTGTACCTCGACGGACGACTCATCACCTCGGTGCAGGGCGATGGTAAAGCTTTACTGTATCCGGTGAACTGATTCTGTTTCTGCTCGAACTAAGTATAAATAAACTCCCTCCCTCTCTGTCCTCCAGGTTTAATCGTGTCCACACCTACAGGCAGCACGGCGTACGCAGCCGCGGCAGGAGCCTCTATGATCCACCCGAATGTTCCCGCCATTATGGTCACTCCCATCTGCCCGCACTCACTCTCCTTCAGGCCCATTGTGGTTCCTGCTGGGGTGGAGCTCATGGTAAGGAGGAGCATGGAAAAATCTTGCATGCTGTCTTTTGCAAAAACATCAATTTTTAATTTTGCCATTTAACAATTATTAATACAGCATAATCTGTATAAATCCAGCATGCCCAATCCACTGTGATTTCACCCCTCACTAAACACCCAAATTCACTCACTGTTTTCAACTAGAGTCAAAATAAGGGAATGAGAGCCTTCAACAAGATCTGTCCATACCCTACAAACGATGGTTTGTGAAGTCCTGTTTTGAAGCCTCTATTTTGGTGTTTTCATCGTCTCCACCTTGGTTTTAAAAAAAAAACAAAAAAAAAAAACCCGGCTGTGGCAAGGAGGGGTGGGTCTGACTCTGCAACCGCTTGCACATCGACTAATGACATGTCAATCACAAAAATTGTTTTATTTAGTGTGACCCAAAAGGAGCGACTGAGCCCATAAAGTCAGCAGGAAACTGTTTACAAAGGTCGAGACAAGAGAGCTGTTTTCCCTTCGACCTCTGTAGGACCAAAAGTCTTTTTACAACAGCTATCACCATCTGGTGGGTTTAAGGCACTTATGCACCGGCTTCATTTTTGTTACCCGAAAGCTTTATACTGTCCCTGGTCTGCAGATAGTAACAGAAACTGGATTTATGTAGGTAAACTTTGTTCCTGCCAGCCCCTCTGAATTATGGTCGTTTTCTTTCATCCAGTAACATCACTGGGCTCTAAACTCTAGTTTTTCCATTTGTGCTTTGGTTTCTGGCCAAATACTCACAAAACATTTCCTTCATTCTCATCTGTAAGCTTGCCAGTGCTGATTAGAAAATGTTTTCATTCAGTAAAATGGCAAACATGGTAGCTATGCATTGTCATTGTTAACATATTATAGTGTCACAGAGCTGCTTGGCAGGCTGTAGATGTGTGGGTTTTTTTTTTCAAACTGAAAAACTGACAGTCTGTCCTCATCTTCCCTGATGCAGATCACCTTGTCTCCTGATGCCAGGAACACTGCCTGGGTGTCATTTGATGGCAGGAAGAGGCAGGAGATCCAGCACGGAGACTGGTAAACACAAGTGTTGCCATCAGTGGCAGATTCATTACAAATACTTTTGTTTTACAATGAATTTTCCGTCTGTTTTTCTACCTGCAGTATTAAGATCACGACGTCTTGTTACCCGGTGCCATCGATCTGTTGTCATGACCTGGTGTACGACTGGTTTGAAAGTCTGGCTCAGTGTTTGCACTGGAACGTACGCAAGAGGCAGACCAGGCTCGCAGACGCCTCAGACTCCTCAGACACAGAAAACTGACGTCCTGGTCGTTCTGTGTCTAAAAACACTGAGCTGGAGCTCTCTGTAGCAGCCTGGAGAGATTGAAGGGATGACTTTTGTTCAGAGACGAATTGATCACCGGCCTGTCTACAGCCAAATCAGCATTGGATTGGTCTTTTGAAAAGCATGCAGTCATCATTTATATCCCAAGTCATCATTGCATTACATTCCAGGGAATACATACTGCAGATTTTATGTAGCTTCCAGAAACAAAGCATGTTTCTTACCAAGGAATGAAAAGAAAAAAAAAACCCAAGATCTTAACGATTGCATGATGATGCATATGTGAATGATGACGACCACCCAAAGCTCTTTGTGAATTAAGCACTTAAGTGTGAAAGCAGTAGATGTTAGTGACAAACTTGTTAAGAGTTGCACGTAGAAAAATCTTTCTACTCAAATTTATAAATGTAAATTTGTACATACAAGATTCTAGGATTCATTTATTTAATGCCATATTTGTGTAATATTTTCAAGACAGAAGTTTGAAATAAGTATCCAAACAGCCTCCTTAAAACTAAACTTTTATTGCAGAGTAAGCCAAAGATGACTGTTTTCTACTGTACAGACGTCTCGCTACAGTCCAGAGCCGCCTTTCTGTTCACTGTAAAAGACTTCATTTTTCAGTTGCCTTATAAACATTTCTGCATTTAAATGTAAATGAGATTGTTGTGACACTCGTTATCGACAGACTGTGAAATAGTTGAAAGATGGAGCAGAAGCCAAACTTAAAAATAAAGCTCTGTGTGTGAATCCAGTCTCTGCCTTCAGGAAGGCAGTGTTTCATTTTTGGCACTCATGAGGATGCCACCATTTCTCAAGGTTATCTTCTTGTGCACCTCTGGACTGATGTGAGCACTACAACATTTTAGAATTTGTAGCATTCTGTCTTCTCTGGGGAATAAAAAAAACCCCAAAGAAATATAAAGATCACAGTGCTCATGTGCCTTCTATATTTTTATTGCAATGATAAGATACAGATATATTTCCAGACATCCAATTTTTATTAAATTATACTCCAATATTGCAGGAGACAGTCTTGAAAATGATATCAATCCAAATGTGGACAACTAGGTGATCAAGAGACACTTTTTTTCTGACCAGAGATAAAACATGGATGTTTTACAGTTTTCACTTTCATATTTCCCCTGGAAATGTGTGACGAGAAGCAGCAGCATAGAGAGTAATAATACTACAATATACAACAGACGGATACTGTGCAACAGTCAGGAACAAGTGGGAGAATTTTTTCTCTCTTTTGTGACATGTTTATGCCAATATTCAGAGTACAGCCACTGACACACTGGCAACTCAGGGGGAGGGGGGGGGGGAACAGAGATAAAAGATGCACTCTGCCTTTTTCAGGAAGAAAAAAAAAGTAAAAATACTGAAAAACAAGACAACATTGTGGTGCTTCGAGAGCTAAATGGAAGCACAACAGACAAAGCAACAAACTACAAAGAGGAGAAACCAAAAGAGTTGTAGAGAAAAGCTGTGTGGATTATTTTATATTTCATCAGTGTGTGGAGAACTGGCAGGTCGCTGTTAGTGTTACGCAAACCACCTCAAGTTAATGACTCACTACTGTTTGTGGGAGAAATGCACACGGCACCACACAACTAACCCACTGTGTAACACGCTCAACAGTATGGTGGCAAATGTTTAAAAAAAAAAAAAAAGGGCATACAGAAAAATGCTGAAATGTCATGGACTCCCATTGTTATTACCTTTAAATAATGAGTATACTTTATGATCATATAAAAACAAAAACATACTCTGGGGAATAAAGTTACACCTCCTAAAGAAAAGCAGGGGCAAACTTTGTTTCTTAGACCGTGAGTAAATGCATATATCTGATATATCAATAGAATCCATATATAAATGATACATTTCTATTATATATTCTGAAATATAATCCTTGCTATGACTAAAAACAGCATCTAAGACATTTCTAGCCAGAAGATAATGTGAAGGAACAGCTTGGACCTCTGTTACTGGACCACAGCCGCCAGCTGGAGTCACAAAGGAACTCCCGCTAGTTTCACGTGGCGGCTTGTGCGAGACTAGACGGGACCAACGTGGATGAGAGTCTAGTTCAAACGCCTTTAAATGGTTTCATTGAGACCAACAAATCTTTGTTTAGCTGCACACTAAAAACATTGTGCTGTGCTTTTTCTCTGTGAAAGGTTTGAGGAGTTTGACACGGCAGTAACAAAATGTATGAATCGACTAAACGCACCCCTCCCGCTCAGCCTTCCGTGATGAAGCATGCGTCGTCATGAGCTGTTTGGCACTAGAGTTTGCTTGACTTTTATTTCTGATTCTGTTTACAGATAAATGAGCCGACTCTACCCATCCTCACTTTAGCTGTACAGCGAATGCTGCAATCTTTTTTTTTTTTTTAAATGTTAAAAAGAAAATTAAGTAGGCCAGCTTTGTCCCAGTTGCTCACAGTTACTCTTAGGGATGAGTTCCACATTATTAAACATGAACTAGAAGTACTTCACACGGTGTGTACAGGATTGAACTATGATCGTAAGTGGTTACAAAAAAAAACAACTAAACATCGCAAGTACCTCAAAGAGCCGTATACTCTGCTGTCCAAAAGCTCGATCCAGCCACATTATAGTTGATTTCTGTTTATTTCCTTTGAGTAAACTACAGGTTTTGGTCCATCTGGTGAAGTTCAGGTTTCAAAGCCGACACGCTGGTCATTTTGCTGCCTGAGAAAGCTATCAGACTCGCTGTTCCTGGCAAAGCTGGTTCACCAATACAACACACAGCTCAAAAACAGCACGTCTTCTATTACCGGCCAATTTAACACCGTCGTTCTTCTGTTACTCTTACCTACTTTCTGGATTTGAACTCACATATGAAATTAATCCAGTGATGGGATATAAATAAAAGACAATGGGTTGAACTGACACAAAGAAAAAAAACAAGAAGAATGAGGTCTGGTCTGATGGATTCCTCAGGCAAACGTGTCTGGTGGCAGTTTCACTTTCACATAAATAACATTTGGGCGGGAGAAATCAGATCCACCATAAGGCTTCCTTTTAAACAATTTTTTCCCACTGTCGTAGCCATTAACATTTCAGTGTTGTGTCTATCCCGGTACTGTTTAGTGGAAGATCTCAACAACAAGAGATGGAGCCTCTCCACGGCCTCAGCAGGCTCAGAGAGGCTGGACCAGTAGGTCCTGGGATCACAGCAGGGAGGGAGGGGAGGACAGAGAGAAGTAGAGAGTGATGGGATTGGAAGAATATTATGTTTGAGCAGTCTGAGGTTTAGTCTCACTCCCAAACCCTTCTTTCCTCTCTTGTGTCTCTTCATCTTCCTCCTCCTCCTCCTCCTCCTCCGTGTGCTGCTCCAGCTCCTCCCTGGTGATCATCTCAAAGTCGTTTCCGTTGCTGTGCTGTGAGCCTTCTTCCTCTCGGCGGTCGCTGTCTGTGTCTGAGTGGCGTTCCTCTGTTCCCTCCCCCTCCGCTTCTTTACTTTCCTCCTGCCCCACCTCTTTGCTCTCCTCTTCTTCCTCCTCCTCTTCATCATAGCCGTCCTTCTTCTCGTTGTCCGACTTCTCGTCACTGTCTGACTTCTGGGCCTTGGTGGAGGTGCTGCCGTCCTTCTCGTCAGACTTGTCTGTGCCCTTCTTGTCACTGGCTCGTGGTCCTTTGTACTCGTGAGTGTAGAGCGGCCTGAACGAGTCGATGAAACCAACGTCTGCTGTCAGGTTGGGCAGGAACCAGAAGTGATGGCGCCCACCAGTCACCAGCCAGATGATGAGGAAGAGGATGCAGCGGGCTGAAAAGATGGGAAACAACCAGTGAGATCAATTTTCGCTCATTACTGGCATTCTGAAAACCTCTGTTGCTGAATGGTTTCTCTCTCACGCCTTTGTTTAATCTGCCATTCACTCACAGCTGCGATACAGTGCATTCCAAAAGCAAGTTACAGTACATGACTGTAATCACTCAAATTAAAATGTTCAATATCTAGCACTGCTTTCTTTGTGGAATACTGTCTCAGAGTGATGCTCAAACACTAGTTCCTGAATTTGTTACTTTAGGTCTGAACTAATTTTTATTTTAACTAATTATTTATTTTTTTGGCCTCAGCGGCTTAATTGGTGGTATAGACAGACAGAAAATGGGGGAAAGATATGGGGGAAGACACATGGGCAAATCAGCAACAAGTCGGGACTCGAGCTCGCGCCTCCCGTACCGCAAGGCGGCATATGCATGTGGTCACCTGCTCCACCCCGAGCCACCTGGGCGCCCCTAATTATTCCTTATTGATAGGCTGTTTTAAAAGCTCTCTGAAAAGCGGTCCAAAACACTGCAGTGAGAATACTGACAGGGACGAGAAAGAGAGACCATATTTTATTGACTGCAGGCTTAAGCTGTGCCCACACTGGTCAGGTCGCCCGTGCATCACTGAGTCCGACAGCTGCTTGCTTGCGGACATTCCAGGCTCCAGTTAACCCTATATTGTATTTACTACCAGGTCATATGTCGATCAACAGTATTCTGCACTCCCATTGGTAGTCACCTCAATTGCTTTTTAATCTCAGGCCCCGCCCACTTTGTTATTTATAGGTTACTTCGCTCATAGTTGAAATCAGCGAATGTCATTCACTGTGGTCTCGTCATCACTGTGAATCCCTTCCAGTGTGGACACAGGTTCACAGAGAATGGGAGCCTTTAGCTAGCAGGTCCCCCTCCTGTGGAACCAGCTCCCAGTCTGGATTTAGGAGACAGACACCCTGTCATCATGGAGTAATTGCCCCTTTAAGAAACCAAATAATGAAATCAGTAACATCAACACCCTGAATCTGTCTTTCTTCAATGGAGGTTGAAACAACTGCTGCAGCTACAGTGAGTAGCTACACTTATATCTCCTAATTTTCATGTCATTGTGTTTGCAGTTAGATGTTGTCAACCTTAACATGTCCACCCTGTCAGAGGAAAAGCTGATTAATAGAAAAAAGTTTGCAGGAAGTCAAAATATATTTTGAAAAGAGCATGTGGTCTCCTTCAACAACCAATAACTTTGCTAGCTGATGGTCCACCATTTGCTTCTTAGATACTAACTTAATCCAAAAATGTCCACCCTGTCACCAAACCCTGCATGACAGGGTGGACATTGTATTGCATAGTTGGGATTTTATTTTATTTTATTTTTTACATATTTTGATAGGTGGGGACAATTTAAGAGTTCTTTGAACTTTTTTCTCAAACAAGGCTCATACTGCTAAAAAGGGTCAATCATTGGTGAGTTTTGTATTTTCTTTTTAGAGCAACGAGTCCAGGTGGAGCAGAGACAGCAAGGCAATATTGGGAACACCATGATGCTGCCCCAGACAGAGGGAGAGATGGGATAAAGACGGAAGGGTCTTTATCCCATCTGGAAGGAAGGACTGGAAGGAAGAAGGGTATCCCTGAGCTCAGTGAGACAGAGAAGGAAAAAAATGGGGGAAAAAATGAGAGAGAGCCGAGTATCCTACTGCCTTAACTTCCTGTGGGAGAAACGCATCAGTACAAGTGAGATTTTTTTTTAAAGTAGCATCCTTGGTTCTACAAGATTCCATCCATCCATTCTCTTCCACTTATCCTGTTCAAGGTCGTGGGGGGGCTGGAGCGGGAGGCAGAGTACACCCTGTACAGGTCGCCGGGCCAACTCAGAGAGACAGAAAACCATTCACACTTAAGGGCAATTAAGAGTGACCAATTAACCTAACCGCAGTAACTGCATGCCTTTGGACTGTGGGAGGAAACCCACGCAGACACGGGGAGAACATGCAAACTCCACACAGAGAGAGGCCCAGGCCGAGGTGGAATCAAACCCAGAACTTCTAGATGTCATTCTAACTGTGAGGCAGTGTTGCTACCCACCGCACCACTGTGCTGCCCTCTGCAAGATTATGTCAAATGGCAACTGGACACAAACAAACAGTCACACAACTTAAGAAAAAAAATGCAGGAGAGTTTGCGTACGATACAATGAAGAACTTAGGAAGTGACTCCCAGAGAAGCAATTTGTCACTTCCTTTTGCCACCTTAGACCCTATTATATATATGTCTTAATTGCGATGCAAAAAGCTTATGAATGTTCATAATTATATTTTGTAATGTTCACCTTTGTTGAGAAAGCTCTTGTCTACAACAGTCATGTCAGTAGTTAACACATATTTGTCCACCCTGTAATTTTTCAGCTTTTTGAAAATAATCAAGTTATCGTCACAAGTTAGTAAAAGCTTTCCATGTTTTCTTAATGAACTAATCACTGCCAAATAATATTGTTTGAAAAACTGATCAAATTGTGGTTTTTAGAGATTTTATTTAAAAAGGAAAACATAACTATCACAGATTCTTTGAAGACACAAGAAATTTGCAATTATTTCACTATTTTCAAAAGACTTATTTTACCAAATAAATATTATTACTGAGCAAGGGACAAACTAGCTATCTGAAAATGTGCACTGTATAATCACGTTGGCACAAAAATGTATTCATTTTCATTTGACTTTGTCCTTGACAGGGTGGACATATTTTACAATGTGCTCATTCTTTATCTGCTTGCAGTAAATTCATAAAAAGTGTGGGAACTTGACCAACATGCATTTACAACAGCCTAATGTCAACTTGATACAATGGATATGAAATTAGTTGGGAAATTGTAACTTTTTTTGGGACAAATTATGATGTCCCAAAGGCACTTTTTGGTGATATTGACCCTTAAAGGGGGTTTTCTTCCTGTCCCATCATCACCAAGTGCTTGCTCACAGGGAATCTTCTGATTGTTGGGGTTTTCTCTCTGATGCTGTAGGGTCTTTACTTTACAGTATAGAGGTGACTGTTTTGGGTTGGTGCTATAAAAATTAAATTGGATTTATCGGAATTGAACCACTGTGGTTAATGAAGAGAGTGTGAATGTGTTGTGTGTCTCACAGTATTAGTTCTAAGAATATAAATAATTATATTATAACCATTATGCTTTTTTCATGCCTAACTGCCAGTGGTGATGCTTTGTGCTGTGTCAGGTTGTTTGAAAGAATGTGTAACTCTTGTCAAGGTCCCGACCTCGATGGAAGGAACACAGTATTCTGGGAGAGAGAAAAGATAATCATTTAGAGCATGTTTCTTTCTGTCTTATTCTGCTTGCTTCTCTTAGAAGTTATACGGTTAATTAGTGTGTGGCAATAAGTTACTGCGAAGGAGTGCACCTTAACCTTGAACACTGTGTTTGATGCTGGGAAGTGAAGTCAGCGAGGCAGTGCTATCACTGTGAGAAGCTGCAGAGGCAGCCTCTTCCTTATCTTGTTTTGGAAAGTATACTGTTTGACATGCACCTATAAAAATGACTCGAAACACTGCCCCAACGAGCCTTTTGCCTGATGTCTCACTGAAATGTAACACTCCTGTGCACGTAAATAAATCCTTCATTATCCTTTGTTGCAAGTGCTGTGTGTTTCCTGGACTTTGATAATTTTCAAAACAGGATGCCACCTGGAGACCTCACAAAGTGTGTTGCCCCTTATTTGTGTTTGCAGTTTGCACCGTTTATTTTTGATCAATTTTTTTTTTTTTAGTTCTATAACATTTGTGTAGACAAATTGGAGGTGGGAGTGAAAGGACAGGTGTGTGGTTTTGTGTAGCAGGTAAGGCAAGAAAATTTTCTTCTTCTACTTTCTGCCGCACACTTAAGGGGTCACCACAGCAGATCATCTGCTTCCATCTCACCCTATGTCTAGCATTGTCTGTCACACCAACTCTGACCGTCCTCCTTCACTGCATCCATGAACCTCGTCTGTGGTTTTCCTCTTGTCTGGCAGCTCCATCTTCAACATCCTTTGTCCAATATTATCTACTATCCCTCCTCTGCACTTGTCCAAACCATCCAAGTCTTGTCTCTCTAACTTTGTCTCTAAACTGCTCACCCTGACCTGTCCCTCTGATAAACTTAATTCCTAATCTTGTTCATTCTGGTCACTAAAATCACACACTGTATCTTGATGAATGAAATATGAATATAAATTAAATATTCAGGTTGAAAATCTTTACCTGCATAAATCATGTAATGTGCTGAGAAAATAAAAGCACGTAACAACAATCAGTGGAAACCAAAATCATCAACCCTTTTGAGGATGAGATTCAAAAACACATCAAAAGTTGAACTTCATTCCCTTCGTTTTTCTGAGCAGAATATTTTTTACATACAAAAGTGGAGCGCTGCAGAAAAGGTCTGTTAACCTCTGATATACGGCACGGTTTCTAACAGATACTTTCGGAATGCATCGCTACAATTATTAAAATGAAACCAAGGCTTCAGCTGTGGAAATGTGTCTTATCCATGCAACTGGCACATATTCTTGATTTATGTTGCACATCATCCTTGCTGGAACCTATGACTTTATTACTGTGTGCACTTACCGACTGCTAGAAGCAAGATACTGGCCACAAAGCAGCCGGCTGCAACACTTAGATAATACACTCCAACACGCATTTCTGCGGGCCACAGTGGAAACAGCGTGGCTGCTATCACCGCAATAACTGAAAGACAATAACCAGGAAAATGAATGTCAGATAACTCCCCGTTCATTTTTTCCTCCAGCAGAACTCCATCAAGGATATCCAGTCACCAACTCACCAAGAATCAGACCCATAGCGAATGTCTTGAAATGGACGGGATCGTAAATCCACACGTACACCTACAGGAGAGGGACACACATTGAGTGTTTCTCAAACACTTCCTGTGTAGATTTAACAATCCTGCAAAAGTACTCACCTCATTTCCATCTAGGAACAGCTGATCCTCATGAGGCTCCAGCTTAAATTTCTTCTTCACCTCTTTCTTCTTCTTGGGGGTTCCAGGACTGTCATCCTGTCCGGCCAAATCAAAATTTAAATAACAAGTCTCCATTTGAAAATCGTCATATGTGGACCTTTACAAGTTAACTGCGTGGTGGAGTTTAAATTTTTAGGGTAGGTTATTAACTTTCAGCTGAGTCATGGTTTTTCTCTTTGCTGACAAAGACCAGACACATGACTGAACTTCTTTCCAGGATGTCTAAAGATTGGTCTCTACATGCACTTTAAACTCACAGAGCAGAGTCAATATATCCACCCATTGACTGTCCAGGTTAGGACAATCTCATCAGCTGGGTCAAGGTAACTCAAAGCAAACATACAACATTGGTTCCAGCTGGGGACAAGCAACTGAAGGTAAACGGTTATTTTACTAGTGTATTAAGCACATTTCATTTCGTATTCAGATGGTCACATACACTTTTCTCTTTCTTGGTGTCAGTCGCCTCGGGTTCTTTCTTCTTCTCTTTCTCCTTCTTGCCTTTTTTATCCTCCTCTTTGCTGCTGTCACTCTTAGGCTTGTCCTTTTCCTTCTCTTTCTTGGTGTCCTTCTCAGGCCTTTTCTTCATCACTTTGAGAGCTCGGTGGAAGAACTGCTTCTTTAGAAGCCTATAAATAAAGAAAGAGGAGATCAGAATACGACGAGCTGTAAATACCAATGTGACCATTTGACTGCCAAACGAAAAGACAAGTTTGCTAGAGTTTATTGCTCTGCTAGACTGGAACACAGTTTAGTTAGTAATAAAGGGTTTATATAAGCAGATGTGGAAATCAGTTATTCAGGATCTTCTTTCTTTGTTTTTGTTTTTTTAAATCATTCAAGTAATCTTGCCAAAGGGTTATAAAAGTTTTAGCTCCTCAAATGTGAATGTTTGCTGGTGGTTTTAATTTTCTACATTAGAAAATGAATCAAGAAAATCATGTTAAATAGTAAAGAAATTAAGCATCAATGAAAACAGATAAAGGAAATCTTTTCTAACTCATACCCAAATACTACTTAAATTCCTTAATGCATTAGATTTAGATTTTTATTCACTGAGCTCTTTTTTTTTACCTTACT
The DNA here is from genome assembly GCA_024447675.2 of Pterophyllum scalare. Taxonomy (NCBI): domain Eukaryota; kingdom Metazoa; phylum Chordata; class Actinopteri; order Cichliformes; family Cichlidae; genus Pterophyllum; species Pterophyllum scalare. Next base: position 139,124 of record JAMQGT020013982.1, read on the forward strand.
GAGGTATTCTCATCTTGTTTAAAGTATCTTAAGGGTTAGCTGCAGCCCCACATGTTAGCAACCCTATTGCCAGTGTATGTGTTACTATCAAAAATACACTGTTTTGTGATTAAAATCTAGCTTGTGTGGTAGGGCATATACCACAGGTCAACTACCTGTTGCAGTAATCCACCACTGACTCCCTCCTGGTGGTGAACAGAGCCTCCTCTCCCTTCTTAAGTTTGGCCTACTTGGAGTCCAGACAAACAGTCCACAGCCTTGGAAGCTAAATGAGGCGACACACACACAAAGCATACAGCACTGAAATGATGGAACATTTTGTGGACTTGGTCAGTGTATTAATAAACACAATATGAGACAGAATGGTAGGCACTGAACATCAATAACATACATCAAATGACTTTCAGTTTAAGTACGTCATTACACTGATAGCTTAGCATGAATCAGTCCATGGATTTTTATTTTTAACACTCCAAAGCCTGATATGACAAACATCTTACTATAATGTTCGTAGCATGTGTGTGCAGATGGCCCATCTCCTCCTTAATGGGTGGGCCAATGTGAATGAAACTTTGAAAAAATATCGTCATAGATACAGCAATTATTAACATCTATATGTTTTTTAAAAAGATTATAAATCCTAATTATTTGGATTTTCATATGTATTATGTTCCGTTTATGATCTCCCTGTTAGGATAAGGTCTGTTAAGGTCTCCATTTGTTTCAATGTACATCACATATGTATATCACGTATGTAACTTAACGATGACCAAAATTTGTGTCCATGACGGATTTTTGTTTGAGCTCAACAGACAACAAGTCATTTCCTGTGAATCTGTGAAGTTCTTAAAACTTTAATTTTAAATGTTTTGTGGGTGTTGTTAATCAAATCCCGTATTATATAAATGAATTACTATGAAGGCAGCAGTTAAACATCAAACCCGAGGTTTACAGGTTGGGTTTTGTCTTTAAAACTGAACAGTTTCTCAGTTTCTCTCACTCACTTACTCACTCTGTGTGTGTGTATTATTGTTATATGTATCTCATTCTGTTCTTAAGTGTTTATAAACCACCAAATTTTGTCATCTGACTATATACAGTGGTACAAAAAAAAGATATTCAGAATAAGATAAATTAACCATAAACGAGTGAAGTAAAAAAAGTGCTGCAGGCCACTGCAGTTTTAGTAACTATAGAACTGCAGTGCCCACTTTAGAGACAGTAACTTCAGAGAAGCTGCATGTTTAGATTATAATTATCTTTCCACTTTGTTATGTGGCACATTTTTATTATATAAATAAGAGATGCACCTTTCTATTGGTTCCTGTTAAACCATTTTTACACATATCAAACAGCTTGAATAAACTATGAAAATGTTAAAAAGGGAATACAGAACCAACCAAATGTTACACTACCACAACAGTTTTACCTATTCAGCTGATATCCATGCGCTTATGTCCCCTAATGAAGGTAGACTTCAGATTATACATCTATACACACACACACACACGTGTAGTTAGTTCTGTATTGCCCCCTATTAATTTGCCCAAACATAATAATTTTTGATCTTTTCACATTTCTTTATGCAGCTTTGCTTCAGTACGCAAATGTGGGAATCTGTCATTCAAAGTGTGTCATTGGGTCATTGATGTTAGCCTAACAACAGACATGAAAGCTGAGGTGCTCAGCTAATCTGGCTCTCAGTCACGACTATTTTTTTTCCTCTCATTTTGCATAATGAAGCAAGAATGGATAGAGAAACATAAAGAGAACATACATAAATAAATAGACAAGGGGAAAAGCACATTCTACTTCCTGTGTCTGTATAACACAATTAGTACTATAGCAGGTGGACAGCACTGGATTAATTAAGTGCAGCATTAAACTGCATTGAATCCCAATGTCTGCCAACTCCTGTTCTGGCTGCAGAGTCTAACAACCTTCCTGGTGACCCTGCACCTTTTGCCTATTGAAAAATAAGAGGACATTTAGCAATAAGAGTGGCTTCTTTACTGATTACTTAATTTTAGAAGTAACTAAGTTAGATTACAAGTTACTTTATTAGTTGCTTTCAACAGCTGCCGGTGATCGTCTGCCATAAAGTTATCCCAATGTTTCTGTGTGCGTTTATGTGTAATGTCTTTGCTTATATTGGTAAACAGTGTGATAAACTGTGATGTTATATTTGTTGTGATTTCCGCAGCCTTCTGAGCCAGATTTCTGTCTAAAGAGACAGTTTTAATGTCAATGACAGTTTTTACCTTCATAAAAAAATGAATATATAAGTCACTTCTCCAAAAACTGAGTGCAGCTTCTACCCTGTGATAGAAATGCTGTTTCTCACTTACAATGACCTGATATCATTCGTGAGAGATATGTTTGACACGTTTTACAGATTATAGGTCAACAAGTCATTTAAATACAGCCATTTAAATACGGGCAATCATTTTTTGGCAAATACCGAAAATTGCCTTTTGGCAGACGATCACTTTTTGGCACAACACCAGCAGCACCCCCCTGCCACCTCAACATAAAAATGACAACCACGAAACGAGGGCGAGTCAGCCGTGTTTAAGGGCAGCATTTCCTCTACTACATGCTGTCTGACCAGCTTCTTCAGCTCTCTTCTTACTGGTTTGTACCAAAGTCCAGCTTTTGTTGTTTGGGTGCTGGGGGGGCCTCCTGCATTAGCCACAGCTCTGCTTCACCACCTGGTGGGACTCGCTCTGTAAGTGTGACTGCGCCGTGACTCCAGGTGTTTCTTCAAACCTGACGTAGTGTTTTTGAGGCTAGATAACACTTTGTCGTCAGCACAGAGTGCACAACTAACCTTGATGTTGTCATCTTTAGCTGGCATAGACTCACAATAGTGCCTGTATTTCAGTTAGAAAATGTGCATCTCTCTCCTCCCTCCATTGTTTACGTTTGTGTGTCTGTGTGCTGTTATTGTCCTCATGATGAAAACGGGACGCAACTGTCGCCAGACGTCACTCCCCGAGACGCAAGAAAAAAGATGTATTTTTTACTGAGAAAAATGACAAAAAAGTAACGCACAGTCACCTGGATAAATAACTTTAATTTGATTACTGGACTGCAAATAGTAACGCGTTAGATTACTCGTTACTTTACCGAGAAAAAGTAGTCAGATTAGAGTGACTGACAACACTGCTTATATGCAATGCATCTCAACAATGTTATGGTTAAATTTTAAATAATTTTGAAAGTTAATCTTCAAAAGTACAGAAGCTATGCTAGTGCTTGCCACTTGTGACAGCTGCTGTTTTCTCTTATTTCTCTTACATGCATGAGAAGCCATGACGGCAGAAAAACAATATGAATAGTCACATGGCAGTCGCGAACCAATCAAATGGCTCAGATTGAAAGAAAATATTGCCACCTGCGTCCACATGGTGCTGGAAATGGAGACGGCGAATGGTGCAAAATTTTTTTTTAGGAAAATTAAAAAGTAGACGGCGCCGAGTGGTGGAGTAGGCGGAAAATGCGCCTGGCCCGGCGTCATTTGAAAGCCCTGCGCAGGGTTAGCACAGAGAGACAGACTTATGGGCAATTTAGAATAACCAAATAACCTAACCTCAATAACTGCATGTCTTTGGACTGTGGGAGGAAACTGTAAAACCCAGAAAGAACCCAAGCAGACATGGGGAGAACATGCAAACTCCACACAGAAAGTCCCCAGGCCAGATGGTGGATCTGAAACCACGACCTTCCCCCACCATGCTGCCCCAGGCCAAGTTGTTATTTTAAACATCTTGTTTGGCCTCTGGAGCTACTGTGGCCTACAGCAAAGCAAAGAACAGATAAGGTCAAGAGATAAGAGGAAAAGCTGACCTCAGCAGTCATACCCTGCACTGCCCACAACTACAGCTGGGAAGTGAACAGCACATCCCAAAACTGACAAAAGAGTTCACCTGTGCTACGAAACGAATAAAATATAAACACTGTGCGGGACTGTCAGATCTGCAAGTGAACTGCAGCAGAAACATTTGAAGAATTTCACGGCTCTTTATAAATGTGACAGACAAATCGTGCTACATCCAACATGGCACTGATTTTTATTTACTGTGAATGAGATTCTGCTCCATCTGTGTGTTCAACAACAGAGACAATTCAGATGAGCACTAACCAATGAAGTAGTCGACTCGATGGCCCATCATATTTGTCGACTTCGTGGGGCAGTTAAACCGAAGGTACTTGGCCACTGCCTTCTCCTCCTTGGTGGGCTCGCTCACCTCCTGCAGGAGCAGAAAAACAAATGTGTCACATGCAGTATTCCCATCTGGTAAAATGAGACTTCAGTGTATTCTGGCACAGAACTACAGGCAAGCAATCAAGAGGAAAACTTTCAGCTACATTTGTGGTTAGATAACTAATTGAATTTTAGACATAATTCTAACTTATTGTACAAATTCCATGAAATTCAGTGAGGACTGGATACACTGATATCAAACTAACCAGCTCAGTCTCCTAACTCACCTACTGTCAGCCAGAAGAAGAAATGCATTCATACATCACAAAACCTCCAAACAAATGTGAAAATTTTATAACAAGCAACATCTCTAAAACTTCATTTAGCATCTGCCAGTTTTTGCAGGGTTGTCCAAAGGAGGGTCAGCTTAGTTTCACACATGGTGGAGTCAGTGTCCCTCATTATTACAGAGGTTTTGCATAATTTTAAGTTGACTTTAAGATTGTAATTAAATAGAGATGTTACTTTTTCATGTAGTGAAGGTTAACTGGGCTACTGGCATGAATTTGTAGACTTCTTAGATGTTACAAAGTGATATTTATCAGGATTTACACTTACCCTGTCCATCAGAATGATAGACCAGGTCAAACACTAGCTCTGGTGCTAATATCGTTTTGTTCTTTGTTTTACACTCACACAGCAGTAAACAGTGTGCATTGCATCAAGCCGCACTAAAAGTTTGATTCTTTGTGATCGCATTTGGCAGGTAACCAAAAACAAGGCAGACGATCTCTACACTTCTAGACCTTCTGTGTGCTTTGTAGTATGGGTTTCATAAATTGTAGACAATCTGTCAGCACATCCAGCCTTTCCTCCAAGTCATCCTTCCCTCACACAACTTCTGCACTGTCTGCCAATCTGCCAGCAGCACTGAAAAACATGCCAGTGAAATTCAGCTCTGCTTCACCCAGTCCAGTTTGCTCCGGCCCGTAATATGAGGGGGAAAAAAAAGCCATCAAACAAGCCTTTGTTTGAAGAAGCAGGTATCCATCACACACAGCTCAGTTATCCGAGACTGCTACACAGAAAGTCCCCGTGCCCCCTTCTATATGATGTACCTAGCTTGATCACTGGAGGATTAGTTGCTCTGTGCTCACCATGTAAACTGAACAGTTCTCAGTATGTAAAACTAACTGGTAGTGTGCCACAACAAGAACACAACAGAGCTGTAAAACTGTAAATTCAAGAGCAAAGCAGACCATATGATACCACTTTTCTGTGTAACCATTTTGTGTGTGTGTTTTTTTTTTTAAATCACAGGTAAATCACTTTGTTACCACATCAGATGAACAGCTTTTTTGGCTGCAGGTTTTCCATGAAGGCTGCATTTGTCCAGACTTCTTTTAAATTTTAAATTGTTTTAAATTAACAAAATAAGTTTCAAATTGTTAGCACTGCTGGACATCTTATGATTTCAAGGAAACTCAGCCAAATGTGTCTTTTACAGGCCCCACGGTGTCTTTGGTCATTCAACCTGCCTGTTCCTCTGTACATCTGCAGAAAATCTTAAGGGGACTGTTGATAAACTCTGACAGAGCTTGAGACTACAGCAGGGTTTACACCAGCACCTATTCACTGGGTATTTTTTAATTGTTTTTAAAAAACAAAAGCTACAACTGTGAAGTTTGATAAAGTTCCTTAATTGTCCACTATTACTCCTTACTGTTTGAATTTTAAAAAAAGTCTGAAAAATGTTCATTTTCTAATTAAAGACAAGTCAGTGCTCTCCCCGTCTTCCTTTATCCTGTGCTGCTGTCTGAGTAATCCTATAATTTGCAGTTAACACTTTCATGGGTGAATAGCACTACCTAAAACAAGCACAAAATTACCCCCCCCAAAAAATTAAAAAAATAAAAAATTACCTGTTGCATTGCTACAGATGTCTCACTCAGATACTAAAATACATCTAGAAACCTAAAATAAGATATCTACTATTGATTTTGACAAAAGATATTTTGCCTAAACATTTTGCACAGTACTTCATATCCATCTTACATTTTCAGCTACATATTTATATATTTTAACTGTTTAATCTTCTAAAGCACAATGAAAACACCATTTGAATGATTAAAAGAAAAAAAGACGTAAGTATGGCATCATTTCACTGTGGCCCCTCATAATGGAGGAAACTGCACATATATTTAAAACTTGAACAAATTAAACGCCACCAAAAAAAAAAAAAAAAGTTGCAAAAATTGATTTTCCTTTGGCAGAAGGTCAAAACCACTACAGTATACTGAAGTCTTGGCTTCAGGACATTTTGACTGTTGAAGGCTCTAAAGTAAAGAACAGGCTGCCAGGACCATAAATGAGATAACAGGATGTGCTATAATAGAGCTGTGGGCCTCAACTGAAAAAAATGGAGTGCAATCACGTCGGGTGGATCTGTAGGAGACTATAAACTGATTCCTATGGTCACTGATGTAAATAATTTAAATATTAGACACATTTCAAATAAAATGCTGTACAATCCATTTTCAAATCCAGGTTGCAGGGGCAGCTGTCTAACCAGAGGTAGCCACACTCTTGAGCCACCTGAGATGTAATCTCTCCAGCATGTCGTGGATCTGCCCCGAGGTCTCCTCCTGGCTAGGCATACCCTAAATACCTCACATAGGAGGTAGCCAGGGGCATCCTAGTAAGCTGCCTGAACCACCTTAACTGACTCCTTTTGATGTGGAAGAGTAGGAGTAGAAGCTCTACTCTAAGGCCTTCCCATATGACAGAGCTCATCACCCTATCTCTAAGGCTGAGCCCAGACACTTTTTGGAGGAAGCTCTTTTTTTGTTGCTTTTATCCACAATGTCATTCTTTCAGTCACAAGCTATAGGTGGGGGTGTGAATGAACTAAATCAACAGCTTGGTTTGCTCACACAGCTCTCTCAGATCATTACATCCACATTACTGCAGACGCTGCACCAATCCATCCGTCAATCACCTGCTCTTTCCTTCCCTCACTGGCAAACAAGACCCAGAGGGATCTGAACTTCAAAAATGTTAATTATCATGCGGGAATTATGGCAGAGTTGAACCTCAACTTTTAGTAGCAGAATTTAATATTTTCTCTCAAAACAAGAATTCTACAATTACAGCCCACCAAGGGCAAACAGGCCATTAATTTTGCTGTGTCCAAGTTCTATGCTGACAGTCAGTGAAGCAGCAACTTCTCTAACAGACCGATTCAGCGCTGTTGCCATAAGGACAGAGAGGAAATCTTTCACAACTAATACAATACCTCTTTACATTGCAACGCATCTGTCCAGCAGATCTGCACTCTCATTTAACCCAACCTGCACTCTTACACTTCCCATATCATCTAATTTTTTTTAACCATATTTGGTTAGCAACTTGAAATTCTGCATTGCTTTGTTGATTTTGAAATAACTTACTTGGTACATATAAACATTATCCTATATGACACAAATTTAGCAATTTTATGCAAACAGGAAATAATGCAATACTTGCAGGACTAGATGTCATTCAATCTGCAGCACAACAAAGAAAAAAATATGTTTTCATCAGTTCCAGCTGTGAACCTACTTGCCATTTCCTTTGTGAAATAAACTGAGGGACAATAGCATAAATCAAAAATCAGTGTAATTTTTTTTTATCTAACCAAGAATCAAAACCAAACCCCCCTCCCCCAAAAAACAAAACAAAACAAAACCTGATTTATTTATTTTTTGAATGCATATCTTTGTATTCTGTCTCACATTCTTTGTAACTGCACACCAACTGCCAAACCAGAACTAATTTAAACTGGGACAAAGCTTGTTTTTCTTATTTTTTATTTATTTATTTTCTTAATTAAAACTATAACCCCAGAATCATAACTAATCAAAAACAACCCCAACCAGAGATTATGCACATCTGGATCTCGTGTACCTCCCTCCAGCTTAGATAAGAGCCTCATCATGTTCTTTCTTGGTGATTATGTGTGTGTTTTCCTTTCTGCCCATTCTCTAGTTTCCTGTTGAGAAACTGTTACTGACCCCACCAACCTGCCAAATGCTTATTATTATCTTCTGTTAGTCAGTGCAAATCTTTTCCCTCTGTGCTCGCCTCCCATCCTGACCGGTCGAGGCAGACGCCTGTCTACAATGAGCAAGATGTTACTTCCTTTTCAAAGGATTGTTTTACCTACTCATTGCTTCAAAGTGTTGCTCTAAAGGGGGGTGCTGTCTGTACTTCAATATGTAAACTGCAGTGAAATGGCTCGTTTTATGATTTCGAGTTATATAAATAAAGCGGAACTGAGCAGGTTTTGGTTTAGGACACGAAAAACAAAGTACCAACAATGAACTCAGACGTATTTAAGTGATGCAGACGTGACCTGTAACCTCTCTAAACTGTTGCTCCTAGAGCCAGTTTAACTTGCAGCCTGATGGACAGTGAGCTGTGTGGAGATGCACCGCATTGACTCATTAATTAAGTTCCCACACGTTATGTAAACACGCTTGGTTAAAGCTGACGCAGCTTAGCCTGCCAACGTTTGCAGCCACTTCAATCCAAGAAACTGAAAACCGACCGCAGGGCTCCCTAAGTAGACAGTCCAACAACCTCATCATGATGGCTCGACAAACACGTGATCGCAACTGGTAACTCACACAATAAACAGCTCAGAAACGTCGCGTTAAAATCCAAATACCAACATTTGTTGTCGCTAGCCTGCTAACGCTAGCTATCGTTACCATCCTCTGGCTTCATCTGTCGCCTGCTCGCGGCACCCCGCGCGGACGCTGCCGCTAACAAAGATCCGGCAGGGGCTCGTAAACCGGCGCCTGCTTTCACCCGTGGCACCTCCAATTTGCAGGGACCGCATTTTTGTTTTTCTGTTTGTCACGAATTAAAAAGATGTTACCTGGATCCGCTTCTTGCGCCTCCTGCGCTCCGCCATGATCCTCCAACTCAGCTCATCCGTGCTCGAGGCTGCGCACGCGCATAGAACGTAGTATCGCGAGACTAGCCTAACATTCGTTTCCCACTGATAAAACTATTGAATTACTTTAATATTTATTTAATAATAATAATAACAATAATAATACATTTTATATAACAATATTATATATGTATTATATTATATTATATAGAATAATTTTGTTTTTTATTAAGAATTTGGTTTCAAACAATACATACACACAACTAGAAAGGCACTCAGCAGAGCGAATACCTCCCTCACCCCAAATTGTCTATTACTACACTGCAGTAGATACTACCCAATACTGTAATACTCTATCATAAATTACTAAATCACAAAGACTAGAAATTTATTTTATTGGCTTTTAAAAACTGTAAAATACTGATTTTACATTTTTATTAAAAAATTACATCCACATGAGCAGATAATGACAAATATAGTCTGGATATATTTTATGTACCCTAATTGCATCCTCAAAAAAACAAAACAAAAAACAAACAAACCTCTCGCTGAGATTAGAATTGTGTATCTCTATGTGATTTCTGTGTAGGGTTTGTAGTATTTTAATTTACAATAAAAAAAGACAACGAATTATCAGTAACTGTTTATATGCTGTCTGAGTACAATAAGATATTAATCTTAAAATATTGGCAGGTATGACCTTGAAAATTAAATCAAATGTTCAAAAATTTTCAAGATAGTTCAAATATATCACAATGGTAAACAATACTTTAAAGAATTCCTGGAACCAGATGAAAAAATGTAATCAACTGTTACTTGTATCACTCCCAACAACTCCAGAAATTTTCACTGAAATCTGTTCAAAATTTTTTTAACTTAATTTGCAGAACAGTGAGGCTATCCAATACTCACCCTGAAATTCAAATGGATCATTTGTCGACGCCATTTACTAATATTCAGACGGCGAGGCTGTCTCAAACTTATCGCCAAATGATTGTCGCACAAGGGCTGTAACTTAACGTCAGGAAGATATAAAGAACCACAACTTTTCCACAGCAATACGTAACTGAACGAAGTAACACAA